>OY720442.1:131365970-131461314 GCA_963082915.1 Dolichopus griseipennis
ATTGTATGTTTTTCTTTTTTTTCTGGATCTTTTTAATAATTTTCTTTATTCTTTTCAATATAAGATGCTGTTCCGCTATGATGTTATCCCCCATTTAGCGCGACATATCAAACACTATTAAACATAACTAGTGTGTGGCAACATCAGTGCAGACTTGACTCTATAATTCGCTAATGTTTTAAAAAGACAATTTTAAAAATAAAATTTCTACATTAGTACCTACATGGTATATGTCTATCCCGAAGTTATGGTAAGAAATGGCTACAAAGTAAGAAGGTATACCTATCATAAAGAAAAAGTACTCATATCGACAGTGAATATATTTTAATACTGAAGTTACAGTGTCGGGAAATTCATTTTTAAGATATAAAAAATTTTTCCACCAGCAAATTTTAATTTGATTTTATAAATAGTTGAATTGAAAGCATTCCTTAGAAATTCCATTATTTTCTAGTTATAAAGTGATTACTTTTACCATTGTAATCACACATAACTTCATAAGCTTCTTTTATAATCTAACAGAAAGCTTAATTTAATTTTAAGAACTTATTTTGCTTCATTGTCATGAACTCAATGATCAACAGATAGGCCCCCACATAGATCTGCAGAATACTGGCCTGGAAAAAAAACATGAACATGTGAGATCAGAAAAAATGCGAACAAATTGAATCAAAAATTCTGGATTAATGATCAAAACTGTTTCGGAATAACCTGGACCTATACGCAAAAGAAATTCGAATTAATGTTCAAGATAATACCGGATCAATATGATTTCACCATTACTAAATAATTCTAAAAGTTGACTTTGAAGATGGAAAAAAAATGTGTATGAGTTACTTTTGATTGATTTTGTAATGAAAAATATAATGCCTGATGTTAGTGATACTGATCAAAGTCTAAATTAATATCATTTTTAAACATTTTAAAATTTAGTGAAGTTATGGACTTTAATAATAATATCCAAAATTGTCATTACTTTTCATAGCTGAAGAGTCATAAGGACTTAAATCCGAAAAATATTGATAAATATTAATTTGCATAAGAAACCATTATTACGTGTCTATCAATCTAATACCATATTTAAAATCATCCATTCCTCAGCTTTAATTAAAGTTTTTAAGTTCCAGAAGTATTCTTAAATCTTGTACTGATTTCTTGTATCTTGTACTGAAATTTAATCTCGGATATCATTAGTTAGACACTTCTCTTCAAAACAATTTTTTATTCGATATGAACTTCTCTAACGTCTCCGGTCTTCTTTACCTTTCAGTTTCGGACATTCTGTACATCCACTCATTTTGGTTCTACAATGCTTAAATAAGACCCAGTTCCAAACTTGTGTGTATTTAATCACTTCGATTAAAAATAAATGCATTCCTAAATTTACTATTGAATCCTCCCTCCTATCAGATGTTTAAAAATGATTTTATACACGGTATATTCTAAATAAATGCCCACCTATAATATAATCCTGTACATAGAAACTTATAGCATAGATACATTTTTTGTATGGAATAGCTAAGATAGGGTCTTTTAAGTTCCAAGCCCAAGATATGGGAACCTAAATTGTAGAAATAACATTTAAAAAATTCATACACACTTATAAAACCTAAATTACATTTCCTTACAAAAATTTTTCCAATATTATTCAAATATTATATTTCCCTCACTGTACCACTGTACTTTCTTTTCATCCTATATATATGCAATATACAAAACATCCTATATGTATGCAATATACAAATTGGTTGACTTTATGAATTGAATCCGTTTTATTTTAAGATTTTTGTTTTATTTATTTTTCTTTCTTTCTTTCCATCGTAGACTGACTTTTAACAATTTTAAGCCGAGTATACTGTATTTTAATTTATATAGAATTTGAATATAACAGAAGGAATAAAATAAAAACAACAACAATAGGAAAACAAAATATTAATTTCATTATCCTTTTCTTAGCTGGAAATCCACTATATATGGTTGTTATTATTATTATTATTTTTCATTCATCGTTGGCTCGGTTTTATTTTATTTTTATCTTAAACTTATGTTATATGCTCTGTAATAGTGTAACTTATGTTACCAGACTAAAATTATGAGGTATGTAATATGTCATAGTTATTATATATATATATATATATATATATATATACAAAACTAGTTATACTCATTGAAGAATATGGTTAAGAGGTATTTTACTTAAGAAAAAGATCAACGTCTTCTTTGGTTTTGTAACAAATTTGTTAAAATTGTAAACGTTTTGTGGTACGTACACTATTCTTATAGCTTCAAAGTAGAATTGTATTGCTAGTGTATATATAGGGTTTTCAGAAAATTTAATTCATATAATATTTGAATGCCATTTTCTATCACAAAATTTCCATTAAAATAGAATTTAATTCCTTTAAAAGAAGGAATATATGTAAGTATGTTGTAGTATATGAATTATGATTACTGTTTAGTAACGGCTATTACAAAGGAAAATCATAAATTTTCTTTTGACTTTTTAGATACAAAATATTTTTGGGCAAAAGATTTAAAAATTAACTACATGTCAAGGATTCGCTAGCAGCATGGATTTAACTTTTAAAGAAATTTTTGTAATTTAATTGAAAACTTTAATTAAAGATGTATGAATTTAAGGAAGTATAGATATTACTAAAGATTTTAATTTTTTAGATTTTTTGTTTGAAATATTTGGATTCAGATTTTATTTTATAGTGTTTTTAGAACGCCCTACAAGAATTTTAGTTAAAGGCTTCAATATGCGTCAATTTAAATTTAACTAAAGTTAGTTGACCTTAAATAGCTTGGCTTTTACTTGATAACTACATCAAGACTCCTACTACCCAAGACTTTAATTTTAATTTAAATAAAACTTCGGGAATGTTGTATGAAGAAATCCATTAAGCCTTTGTCATCTGTTTATGCTTTGCTTTACAGCATTAAATTTGAACAATTTTTTTACAGAAATAATCCTTTACTCAATATTTCTATTTTATTAACATTGATAATCTAAAGCTTCCTTGTCATATCCAGAGCTTCCAGGTCGATCTGTCAATCCAGAGTTTCCCGGACGTAGTATTTCCTGGGCTTCTCATTATGTGCTTGATACTTGATTCCGTTTTCCAACTTGACTCCAATTTTCAACTTCAATAGCAACTTCTTCGACCATATTATTTTCAACTTCAGAGATAGGTATTAAATATTCTGTTCGATCATATTATGTTTTACAAATTATTGGGAGGTATTTAGATAAAATATATTCGAAATGGCTAGAAATGCTTTTTCAAAATTAAAAAAATTATTTTGTTGTAGAAATTTAAATTTCAAACTCCGCATAATCTCCGATTCATGACGTGCTATATATGGTCAATTCTTCTATATGGCATGGAGGCTTGGACTTTTAAAATTAAAGACATCAACAAATTGGATGCATTTGAAATGTGGATCTACAGAAAAATGTAAAAAATCTCATGGAACACGGATCAAATGTGGATGTCCTGAGTAGAACTGGTGCAAATAGAGAACTGCTTCCAAGAATTTAACGTCAGAAAACATCATATTTTGGTTATATTATACGCAGAAGCAAATATGAATTGCTTCAACTTATTGTCCAAAGCTAAATTGAAGGAAGAAGAGGCATAGGTAGGAAACAAATGTCATGGCTAAGAAATATCAGACAGTGGACAGGCGTTTCAGACATAGAAGAGCTAATGTACATAGCGAGGGATCACATAAGTCATCAATAGTTGATCAACAGTATCATATGATGTATCCAATATTGGATATGCAGCAAAAGAAGATGAAGAAGATATAAATTTCTTTAACTAATTTAAATGTTTCTAGTAAACAAGTTTTATTTTCAAATAACAGATAATCAATATGCAACTCATTCCCAGTTATGAGTTCATTCAAGTCCTTGAAGATCTGAGGAGGAATTTTTAAAGCTACTGAGCACCATTCTAGCTGTCCTTATTTTTTACATGATTATGTCCTTAAATGTTTCTCCAACAATGAGTTCGTTTCTCCAAATTTTCTTACAATTTCGATTAGTGCATAATCTACAAGCCTCTTCTAACCTAGGCAGCATATATCTTTATAATTCAACATTCTTAATTTCATATTTTATGACTTAATTACTTAATTTAATATTAATTGTTCATATTTCATATTAAAAACTAATAAATTTTATATTATTATGGAGTTATTAATTTATTTTTTTTCTAATTTCTTCAAAATATTAAATTTTCCATTCGGAAATAAACTTGACTTTTATTTTCATATTAAATTAAAAAAAAAAAAAAATGTTTATTTAGTTTACTTAAATAATATTTAAATATATATATTTAATTTTTTAAAAGATAACTTCCTTGCAGGATGTCCTAATGCCACTTTAAGTACATTATATACAAACTACGGAAGTTGTTTTTGTGAATAGACAAGGAAGTACCCTTTTTTTTTATAAATATCATATAATAATCAAAAGATTTCCTTTTCTTCAACCAGAGGCATGTCTAATCCTTGGAAAACTTAAATAAATATGTATACATTACATATATATGTATTTAATTTATATTTCAATTTAATATATAAATGTATGTAATGTAAATATATTTATAATAACCGAAAAATAAAAATAAGCAATCTTTTCAATTTTTCATTAATATTCAAAATAAGAACATGTCTTTTAAGATTTTTGTTCGTCCTTTTTTCAAAATTTTTTGTTGTGTTTTTTTTTAAGGATAAGAAAAACAATTTTCATCACGTAAGAAAACTGATTTTTGTTTTTAAAAAAAACTAAAAAAAATTTTCTTTTCCAATATGTATAAAAATTCTGATGACTTAATGTTTACTAAAGGACTCTTTAAATTAATTTTTTTTTAGTTTGATGTTTTTCAATAAGATTGGTTGTATCCTTTTTTCAAGTTTGTATTTATTTGTATTAAAATCTAAGATATACTTTAAATACTCGTAAGTATGAGTGAGTTCTAAGATCATTTTGATTTTTATAATTTTTTAAGAGTTTTTTAAGTTTTTCCAAAAATAATTTAACAGAAAAATTTAAATAGTTGAGTTGAGTTTAAAGAAAATTAAATTGCTTTAATCTGAACTGAAGAACTTAAGAGTTCATAGATTTCAGATTAGAGGCAATTGTTTTTAGTTTTGTAAAATTTCTTAGAGTTCGATAATTACTATTAACATATTTAAAAATTTTCAGCACATTTTACGAAATTTTTATAACAGTGTGCCTATATACCTATATAGTTTCACTCTGGCAGTCCGCCCTTCCATCCTTATATTTAAAAAAAGTTTTACGCCGCTTAAAATAGAAATTATTTCTAATTTTAGGAGAGGTCACAATTTAATTTCAAAAACCACAAAATTTTGTAAGGTGGGAGGAGGGGTTAAATTATTAAGATTCACCTTCAGTTTTCTTAGAAAAAGTTTGAGAACTTTTCTAATTGGAGGGCTATTAGGACCTAAAAATTCCCATTTTTATATATCAGTAATTTAATCACAAGTGCATATAATCCTAAAATTAAACCCAGTTTTAAACCCTACACACTTTTGAAAATATGCTTTTTTAAAAACCATGAACTCTTGGTTCATCACTTGGTCTGCTCTATTATATGTCCTACTAGGCTATATTTTCCTGTAGAGTAGTATAACAATAGAAATTAAATTATTTAAAAATTATTTAACCCTGTATGCTTCACATGTGGGTAAATAGTAATAATGAGGTCAATAGTTTTATAAATAAATTACAAATATTATTACTATTGACCTCACATTTTATTTAATTTAATATTAAAAATTTCTCTTAAAGTTTCAAGAATTTGAATTCATATTTTTACATAAAATTTTAACTTTTAGAGTTGGGTCAGTGCAATATCAAATATTAATGATTTTAAATACACTATTAAATTATGACTTTTTTTTTTTTGAGAATAATAATTAAAATGATAATAATTATTATTATTATTGTAAATTATTATTGAGAAAATTATATGAAATTCGTAGATAATAATATATCTATAAGATATTATGAATTATTATTGTAATTATATAGTATTAACATTTATTTGAATACAAGGTGTACAAAAAGTTAAACAACTCTTAATCGGTGAAAATTTAATAAATGAATAAAATAATAATTTGATCGATTGCTCTGTGGTAAAGTGGCAGCATTTCAATCGAAAAGTCTGGGGCTTAAAACCCTGGTCGAACCATATCTAATAAAAATATTGCGTATATTAAAATAATTTGATAAGAAGTCCAAATGTCAAATAGGCAAAGGATTATTATTATCAGGCAATATTTACTATTGTCTGTTACTACAAATAAATAAATAAATAAATTCCTCAATTATATATACTTACCTTATTTTAATATTGCCAATGGCAACCAACTGTTTAATGTTAGCCATAAGAAATTTATTAATGATCGAAGCTCGAACTGTCAAGCGATGTACACAGGCCAACCTTGAGTCTCAATTATCACAAGTCATTTTTTACAATTTGTGATAAGTTAAAAAAATTTATTTTAATCTTATCGTAAGTGTCAAATGCATTTAAAAATTTTAAATCTATTGTGAATTCGATCAAATGTCATGTGATAATTAGGTATTGTGAATTTTTAAATATGTCATGTTTATATGATTACTTAATTAATATTTTATTTGAAAATGATAAGTATATAATTTATTGAATCAAAGAAGTTTTACAAATAAATACTAAACAGACTTTAATTGAATTAAATTTTATTTAAATTTTGATTAGCAAATAAAATTTTTTTAAATAATTTTTAATTTTAAGATGAATGTAATTAATTTACCTAATTTTTATATTTAACACAAAGTAAATAAACTAATTTTTTTTTTTGCCTTTTTCCACTCCTTTAAGGATTTTAGGACATTCATCAAGTCTATTTCGATTAGGCTTCAATTTCTTTATTCGTCATTTTCACTAAACCGTTGATTACTCGGCTGTAGCTATTGTTTAAAATTATCAATACACAAATATTAATTTCATGCGCCATCTATGATCTTACACTAGATTTATTTATATATTTTTATTAATTAAATTTTATTTTATATTACGATACTGTTACGATATAATTATACAATTTTACGATATTTTTTTATTAGATATGATCTGATCGGTTTTTGAACCCTTAAACTTCCACATGAAAGGTGAAGTCTTTACTACTACGCCATTGGACAGATTTTTTTTTAAATTTCACATATTTCCAATTATCACAATTCACAAAGGTAAAATTTTATCATCGAATTTATCAGTAGCTTTTCAAAATTTGGGTTTTGATAAATTTTATCAGTTATCACATTTGCGATAGTTGACACTCGTGATAGGCCTAATTATTGTATTGTTCATGTAACCTTATTATTCAATTAGTCTAGTAATTAGTTGATAATTAATTTGTATAACTTTATCTAGAATTCAAATAATTTCTAAATATTATTTTACCCAATTGTTTAACTTAAGATTTGTAAATGCCAATTATTCATTTTAAATTTATTAGAAATAATTTTTAATTTTTTCTTATGAGACATCCTATATTGTTGTAAATTAATTATTCTATAATAAATTAATGTTATTATTCATGTTTGTATAAATTTAACATAATGTCAGAAAATCTTAAAATTACATGATTATGTTAAAGAAATGTCAACAAAACAATTTACAATATAATATAAAAAAAAAATTAATAAAAATTCCTACTGTTTTCCTACTAATATTTTGTCTCTTATTACAATAAAATTTGCAAATATTTTATAATTAATTATTATTATTATTACTTTATATTATATATATATGGCTTTTATAGGTTTAATAGTATGTAATATAAAACTATTATATAAAATTTAGTAATAAAATAGGGAATAAAATTTTTTGAAAAAACTTTTAACTCCATTTTTGATGATTTTTGTAGTAAAAACAACTATTCGACTTTAGAAGTACTTTCAAATGATTATTAGAGCAATACACTTTATTATGCTAAGTTGTTTTCTTGAATATGTCAAGTATACGAAAATCTTATAATATAAAAGGCGCCAAAAAAAAAAAAAAAAATCATAATTAAAATTAATTCCGAAAATCCTTAAATTTGTTTGATAGTCATTAGGGAACCAAAAAGTATTCAAAGGGGAAATATATACATGTATAATATAATATTATTATGTACATGGATAATATTATATACAAAATTATGTATATGTATAATAGTAATATTAACTATAAGAAGTGAAAATAAAACATTATGTATATTATTATGTAAAAGATTTTATTTCATATCTAGTGTCTTAAATGACATTTTAATTTAGTGACAGAGATGATGACTTTTCATTGTTTCCTTCACACGTCTGACAACGCTTTATTTTACAGTTAATAAAATATAATTCCTGACGTGTTTCTTCGTTATATAAATTTAGCATTTTTATTATTTTAGAAATCATAAACCATAGGCATTTTGTAGTAAGTTAAATATAGTTTCTATACATTTTCCTTTAAGTTTAATTCAAATTTGAAGATTGAAAGTATGTTGAGAGTTATTTAAAGCATTCTTGGATAATAACAGTTATTGTGCTATGATTTATTTCATTTAATGCTGTAATTAGAAAAGTTTAATAAAATTTTAAAATAGTTTATTAAAACGTTGTAAAACATCATAAACTATAAGACTATCATATACTACGACTGTTAGACTAATATATGTGTGTGTTTACCATATATGTCGCTTCGATTAGAGGAAGTGGGACATTATATATACACTTACAATTAAAATTTAACAATTTAAACATGAGATAATATTAGGCCTTAGCAGAGTAAGCAACGAAGACCTATAGAGACTTACAGGAGAGGAACCCATGCTGATGCAATTAAAAAAGAAGAAATGGAGGTGGATACGCCACACGCTAAGAAAAAATCAGAATAAAATAAGCCGTATGGCTTTGGAGTGGAACCCCCAAGGAAGCAGAAGACGCTGGCGTCCAAATAACACCTGGAGGCGAAACATAATAAGCGAGCTCAATCAATGAAACCTCACTCGAGAGAATGCAAGAACAGCAGCAGTAAACCTGGGGAGATGGCGATGTCAAATGGAGAAGAAATATAGCTAGTTGATCCGAATGATGTCCAACTTTGCCAAGTGACTTGCCCTTTTACTTTACCTGTCCAGTTTTAATTTTAAACTCGTAACCTCATTAGATTCACAGTTAACGAATTGACAACTTTGTATGGCAGCTTCCCGAAAATGGGGCCGTAATTTTGAAACTTCATAAAAGAGCTTGATTCATTATATAATTAACCTTGTGTAATTATTATCCTCGTAGTATAATTAGTTTTGAAGAAATTCATACTGGTGCAAAAAGTTGAATGGCAGCCCCTGAAAATGAAGCCTTAACATTTTGAAACTTCATATAAATTCTTGATTCAATATATAACTTACCGTGTGTAATTTTCATTCTCGTAGTATAATTAGTTTTGAAGAAATTCATATTGGTGCAAAAAAGTTGTATGGTAGCTCCTCGAAGCCTTGTTTACATTTTAACCAAAAACAATAGGGAACCTATTAAATTTCAAAACTGTATCCCTTTTAGTTTTTGAGTTATCGTACTGACACAGGAACGGACGGACAGAGAGACACACATAGCTAGATCGATTTACTTTTCGATGCTGATTCGATACGCACCCTTGCCACTATATCAACCTCGTCCAGATCAATGCGTTATAAACAGAGGAGCAATTTTAATATTTCCAATCCATATGTGTATGCACAAGTATAAACAATGTAGACTAGTTAGTTCGATTTTTATTTTATATGTTGGGCTTTACTTGCTTCAGCTAATAATCTAGTCCTTTGATCTAGTCCTTTGTCTAGCTTATACATTAGTTGATTTTTTAAAATTTTGCATTTACAATTTAAAAATATTAAATAATTTTTAATTCCATTCCATACAAAATAAAATTTAATTCCATATCGGTTATTTTAAATATTTTATTTAACAAATTTTAATTTTGCATATATTTTATACATTTTATTTTGATTTTATATGTTAAAGCTTATATATTTTCACTTATAAATTATTGTGATTGCACTTTAATTTTATACTTAATATATTTTAAAAATTCTTTATACTATCTCTATACATTTTATATTGTATTTGTAAATGTAATTTTAATTTTATGTTATTTTATATGTTATTTATTTCCATTATTTTTACATAAATTTTTAAAATTGAAGCCATATTTTATCGATTTCATTATAGTATAATATATGTATATTGTATTATGTTGTGTGTATTTGTGTGTATATGTATTTGTATTTTGTTTAAAAATATTTAATTATAATTAATTAAAACTAAAATGTTTTAAAAAATAAAAGTTCTTAGTTTTTTGACTTTCATTTTTTAAGTTGTTGTAATAATTATTATTTTATTTATTATTTTTTTTTAGGTTATAGTAAACCATTTTCAAAAAAATTTATTTTTAAATTTAATAATATTTTTTTGTTGTTTTTCTTATGTTTTTTTCAATTAAACTCCCAAGAAAAAATATGCCTTCAATGATTCAATAATTCTTTCAATGAATATTCCATTATTATGTAAAGTGAAAATTATATGTTTCAATTGAATTGAGTCCTGAAAAATTTTAAAAAAACAGAAGTAAATTAATATTAGTAGTTAAAATATTTTGAAATTAATAAAATTTTAAAAAATAAACTCTCATTTCCAGGTTTCTTATTAAGTTAAAATATTAAAGAAATAATTACAGTAGTTAAAATATATAAGATTAACGAAATTTAAACTATAACAAACAATTGCATAAACTTAGGCGTTGGTATAATATTTTTTAGTAAACTTTTTTAAAATAGGTGATATGGGCACTACATAGTAAAAATGACTAAGAAAAATTTATTTAATTTTGTATCTAGGATTTTGAAGAAAATATAGAAAATCAGATTGATAAGCTTTTGAAACCAATGTTTTGGAACCAAGAATAATTTTTAAATCAAAGTCATTAAAAGTATTCAATGTAATTAATGTAATGCGAGGAGTGAATTTTAGTGTACTTTTTATGTAATAGTGTTCGGGTTTGTTGTAAACAAGGCTTGTTTTTTAATTTATCAATGATCTTCTTGGAGGTTGTTATCTGGGCCCTATTGCATCAACTTTAATCACTAATAAAATTATAATTGTATTCAAAAGTCATATGTTTGCTGTCAAATACTGTGTTGGTGCAAGAAAAACTTTGATAGTGTTATTATTTCTTTAGTGTATAGTTGTTGATGCAATAAGGCTTAGATTTTCAGCAAGGTATTGGGTATTTAAAAGTAAAATATAAATTTCGATACTGAGTTGTTTTTTTTTTTTGTTTTTTCTTTACAAGTAAATGGAACACTCGAAAGCCACCCATTCAGTGAAACTGTGCGGTATTTCTTTGGGTAGTGTATGATTTTGAGACCCCAAACCCACACTCTTTTTGAACCAAACTTTAAAAACCTGTGATACAAATGTAAACTTTGGTTACAGGGATGAGGATATGGAAGGATTATGAAGAGGTTTGGGATTTTTGGATTACAGGGGATGGAGAAAATTTTAAGGGATATTAAGGAGAATATTCTTCGTATATTTAATAAAGTCGTATACATACGAACTACAAAATTTAGGGAACACATTGGACGGAATAAAAAGATAAGCTGAATAGAAAATATTAAAAAATCATATTCAATCTTAATGAACTAGGTAACTTTCCTATTACTCTTAAACCTATTTTTTTAACAATCTTAAAATAATACAAGTATTCAAAAGTTTTAAAAATATCTTTAAAAATTTAAATACTTGTACTGATTTTCTCAGTGTCTTAAAAAAAAGTTTTAAAAGTTTTCTAAAAAACCAAAACTAAAAAAAGAAAATCTGTGAAAACTTTAACATACAAACATAAAAATATAATTCGATAGTCAAAACTTACTTGCATTCTCTGTAATATTCTACTAAATTCATCATTTCCAATATTATTTACTAAATTTGAGAATTCATAGTTTGTTTCAAGTTTCTCAAAGAATAGTGATATTATTTGATCCTGAGGCAATATTTCCAATATACTATCAATAAGTCCATGTAAACCCTGTTCACCAACTGTTGCTGCTGTTGTTGTTGTTGTTGTTACTGTTGTTGAATTTTGATTTTCATCTTCTATTTTTTTGATTTTTATATACCAAACCAACACCAATATACCAATTTATATACCAATTGTAATAAAACCATAATAATTTCCAATCCAATATAACACATAATAAGATACATAATATAATATGAACGTGTTAGATTTCAAGATAAATGAAATTAGGTTTATGATGGTATTTACATGAAATATGAATGTGTGTGGGTGTGTCCATTTTTTAAGTTTTTGGCAAAAAGTTTTTAAACAATTTTTCCAAGAAATGCCAAAAGAATCCAATTTTCGAAAATTTTTCAAAAAAATTTTTATATTATTTGAAATTGTTGATTATTTTCAGATTGAGATGAAGAAAATGTGAAAGAAAATTAGAAAAATAAATTTAAAAAAAAATTTTCCAAAAATATCTTTAAATAATAAAATCTTACCTTCTGTTCCAGTTTTTATTGTAATATTTTCAATTTTATTACCCATTGTTGTTTCTTCAAATATCTGTGGCATATCAGTTTCATTCTCAAACAATGTTTGATTTTCATTTTCAATTTCTGATTCCCTTGGATCACCAATTAAATTAACTACTCTCTGGGACAGTTGTACAATATCAAGACCAAATTTTAATAAATATTTTATTAAAATATTAACTTCTGGTATTGATAGAATTTTTACTTTTAAATATTGAAAATCTTTACTCATTAAATATGTATAGCCACGTTGTACTTCTTTATCTTTACGATAATATTCATGAAATATTGAACGTACCTCATTTGTTGGTATTAATTGTATAAAATCATTAAAATCAATTTGTGTTGAATTTATTTGATTATTTTTATTGGATGTTTTTAAATATTCTTCAATTTTTTTATATTCATCGGATGATTTGTCTTCTTCACTACTACAATCATCATCAATTACTAAATCGTTAAGTGTTTGACTTGCACCAGTATTTGATGTACTCACTTGTATTAGATCATCATTACCTGTTTTATTTGATTGTTTTTTTTTAAAAAATATATTTTTTTTTGTTTTTAATATTATTTTTTATATTAAAAATATTTCTATAAATTATTATTTTGACTGTGTTTTTTTTTTTAATTTAGATCAGGATCAAGATTTGCTTTATAACATGTAAAAACGAACGCAACGTTACCACAATATTTATTTGGGTCAGTGATCGGTTTAAAAAAAATTACGTATAATTTTAAAAGATGGCGCAGGCATAGTTTTCAAAAAAATATAATTATAATTTAATACCCTATTCACACTACGAATTAATAACATGCTATAGCGATCGTATAACATGTTTTAAAAACGTGTATTCCCACTACGAAAATTTAACGTTTTAATAAAATAGTTTTGCTTGACGTTTTTGTTTGTATATAAAAAGAAATTTATTTACAAATCCATTATTCTAAAAAAAACAAGTGATGAAAAAAACCAAGGGTTTTTAAAAATTCACATTTTCAAAATAATATAGTGTTTCATACTGAGTATTTTATCGGAATATAATGTTGAAGCTTCAATGTTAACGTTTAATTCAGGACATAATACGTTGGTGACTAAATTACTACTTACTTATAAAAACCGTAATTTTTTAATTTTTAAGTTCAATAGCCCCTCTGGGTGAAGGTTGCCCAATTTCTCAAGGATCTAATCCTCACTACACCCCTTCCCCCAACTTTTTTAGGTTTAAGGAATTAAATTGTGGAATCTACCAAAATTTGCAATTTTATTTCGAATTTTACTATACATATAAGCAAAAATGGTTAAAACTGACAGACACTTTCTTCAATTTAAAGAACCGCTTTTAAATTTAAGAAAATATTTTAACATTTGTTAAAGTATAATGTTGGACCTTAAAATTTTGTATATTAACAAAAAAAAATTTGAACAGGTATTCAAGTTACAGGTGTTTAAAAATAGCAAAATTTCAATTTTCGAGCCCTTATAGCTGCTCAACAGAGGACGTGACAAAAAAATTTTGTTAACCGACTCCTACTAATTTCTGAAGTTCTAACTTCTCCAAAAAGACCCCTAGAACTGTTAAGAAGATATGTGGGGCCAAACATTTTGCAAAAATTGAGTTTTGCATAATGATAAATTTTAGTACCGTATGGCAACCTTGTACATTTTAGTGATGTATTTTTGTAAAGCCTAAGAAAACAGCTCTCTTCTGCTTTTTTTAGATTGAAAATATAGCTAACAGAACTCTTATTATACCACTTTAAATATTGGGCTTTTTTGGAATTTGCGAGGGCTGTAGCTTCGTCACCCTTCAAAATTAAGAAAAACCTTTGACAAATGTTGAAATATATTTAAAAAGCTTTCAATTTTGTAAATCACAAAAAAAAAATTTGAATAGGTTTTCAAGTTACAGGTGTTTAAAAATAGCAAAATTTCAATTTTCGGGCCCTTATAGCTGCAAAACAGGGGACGTGACAAAAACAATTTGTTAACCGACTTCTACTTATTTCTAAAGATCTAACTCCTCCCAAAATTTCAAGACCCTTGCTTGGCCTGTATAGAATATATGTGTAGCCAAAAATTTTGCAAAAATTGAGTTTTGCATAATGGTAAATTTTAGTACCGTATGGCAACCCTAAACATTTGTTATAAGCCCTATTTTCATGGATAGTGTTATTTACATTTTTATAAAAATTTCCACATTTGACACTTCATATTTGACATTTGATGTAATTTTGAAATTAAGGTAGCCAACATTTCAAATTAAAATCTCTTTATTTCAGTGACCCATATCGTTTTTTTCAAAACCTTGATACTGATCCAAATTAAAATAAAACACAGCTTATTATAAAAATATTAAAAAAAATATAAAAATTTACCTTTGAGTATATTACCTTTGAAAATTAAACCTTTTGTATAAAGAATTTTGAAAAAAAAACAAAAAAACATTTATTAAAATGTCAATTTTCAATAATTTTCACATAAAATTATAATGGAATTTACACATTAATGCGGGGATTTTTAAAAGAAGAGCGTTGATAAAAGAGCGGTTTCTGTAATTGTGTTGGTATTTTGAAGTGCGAAGAAATACTACATATTAGTTTTCGAATACAAGCACAACAGATCAGTAATTTATAAAAATTTAAATTTATACATTGTGCTTAGCATCCAAGGCCTGGAATATTATTTAGGCAATAGTTATTATTACTAAATATTGGAATGAGTATTGTGCTTAAATATGAATTCAAATGAATGATATTATGAACTATTTGATATTAAATGAAAAAAAATTAAATGAATAAATTAAGATTTCCTCAAACCGGTGCTTAGAATATGAAGGAGCTGCTGAATGAATATGATTATGCTGTGCGATTGTGTCAAACAGATAATGAGGAAATAATATAAGTTCAAAAAAATTCGAAAAGTTATCAGAAAATTTCTATTAAAACAAATTTTTTTTTTAAATTTTTTCATTTTTTATAATTTTATTAATAAATTAGTTAGGTACTTATTTTCCAAGCACATTATTAAGAAAGTTCTCGAAAAAAAGTTGGACATTCCTTTGTTTGACGTTTTTTTTTTTTTTTTGTAAATTAAAAGTTTTGAAGATGCAACATATTGAATAGAAAAAAACATTGAACTCGATTCAAATAAATTTTTTTTTCAATCTTAATCATTTCATCATAATCATTCATAATAATATAATTATTATATTACAAGTTTTGATTGTCGCTTTTAATTTATTTTATTACAGAATAACAAAAAAAAAAAACGCTTTTAAATTTTAAATTAAAAAAAAAAAAACTGAATTTCTTTTGAAATTGTAATTTCATGACTTTCTTTCATACAAATTTTTGCTTTATTATGACATTATTATTAACACTTATATTGTAATAATAATATAATCATTTCTTCTTGACACTTATTTAATTAATCTTAATAAAAAATATTACAACTTTTGTCACAATTTTCTTTTTCTTATTCACTATATTTATTATAATATATTATTATTACTCAAATTAAATTTATATTAATAATAATAATAAAAATGTGTAAGTTCATTGACATTTTCTTAGTTTTTTATGTAATATTTAAACAAATTTTTTTTTTTTAAATTATTATAAATAAGTATTATTATATTATTATAAGTATATAAATTGAATTTAGAAAAAAGTAATTTAAAATAAAATAAATAATAATATTAATATTAATATTTTCTTAATAAATAAATTAAATAAATAAATAAAACTTAATAGAAATATGATTTACCTTTTTTTGAATGCATTATTTCACTACTTTTATCTTGTTCTGATAAAATTTTCTTTTCAATTTCAATTATTTTTTCATTATCTTCATCAATCATTTTTGTTGTTAAATTTTGTATTTCTTCATTTTGTATTATATTATTTTTATTAAAATTATTATTATTATTACGTTGATTATTATGTTGATTATTATAATTATTATTATTATTACCTATATTATCACTTGAATTATTAATACGTGCTATATCAATAAATATTAAATCATTATTGGGTTTTTTAATACCAATTTCAGCTTCAGTTAAATTTTTTTGTTCAATAAATTCTCTAAGTTCAGTTTCAGCAAATGCAATTATTTCTTCATCATCATCATTAATAATATGATGATCGTCATCATCATCTTCATTATCATCATCATCATCATCATCACCACCACCAACATTTGATTTGTGATAATTAGTTAAATTTTTAAATTTTAATTCATGAATATATTTTCTTGGTATTATATCTAATGGTTTAATTTCTGTTGTTGTTACAGGTGCTAATGTTGTTTCTATTGTTTCTGTTGATGTTGTTGTTATTGTTGCTGTTGTTGTTGTTGTTGGTTCTGTTATATTAATTTTTTCTCTTTTTAAATGTTGTAATTCAAAACCATCAACTGCTATTACAATTGTATATTTTATTAAAAATAATACTGTTAAATATAATTGTAATGATTTTGATATTTTAAAATTTTTTATAGTTCTTAATATGGTAGCCATTATTACATTTATTATTTTATTAATTTTATATAGCACTTTATGTTTAGTTTTTTATTATTTTAAATAAGTAATAATAATAATTTTTTAAAAGTTTAAAAATAGCACTTTATTGTAATTAAGTTTTATTTTTTGTCGAAACTGTTTTTATGTATTTTGTATTGCACTATAAATAAATAATTTATCTTAGTTATACATAATATTATAATTTATATATATTATTATTAATAAAGTTTATATATATTTTATACAATTCCTTCAATTGATTAAACTTCAAAGTTATTTAATTTGAGTTTGAATTTATTTTTAATATAAGTTTTTTTAAAGTTATTTAAAACATTTTTAATCTAATAATTTGGATAAAATTATTTCATTTTTAAAGTTTATTAATAAATATTTTTCTTAGTTTTTATTATATTTTATATTTATTTTATATATTAATATTTTAAATTATATTATTATGTATTAATAATTTTGGGACATATTAAATTCATATGAATTATTAGTTTATTTATAGAATTTTCCAATTAATTAATTTTTAGTTAATTTTTAAACATGAAATAAATTGAAAAAATTCTATATCATAATTATGTATTTTTGATAATAATTATGTTTTATATAATAATAAATATATGCAATGTATATTTATTATGGTTTTAACGAAAACGGAATTGCAAATAATTTTTAAGAATAAAATGCTTATTAAAATTAATAAAAAATCGGACAAAAAATTTAATAATATCTAAAATCATTATGACATAAAAAAAAAACTTAATTATTATTATGATTTTAATTAAAATGGAATTAACAATTAATTTTCAATAACAATCAATTCAAATGCTTCAATTTAATAAAAAATCGGACAAAAAATTTAATGATATCTAAAATCATTATGACGTAATAGAACTTCATTATTATTATAGTTTTAACGAATAAGGAGTTAACTATTAATTTTGAAGAATAAAATGCTTATTAAAATTAATAAAAAACCGGAAAAAAATTTAATAATATTTAAAATCATAATGACGTAAAAATACTTAATTATTATTATGGTTTTAAGGAATAAGGAGTTAAAAATAAATTTTTAAGATTCAAATGCTTCAATTTAATAAAAAATTGGAAAAAAAAAAATTAATAATATCTAAAGTCATTATGACGTACAAATACTTAATTATTATTATGGTTTTAAGGAATTAGCAGTTAAATATTAATTTTTAAGAATGAAATGATAAAAAATCGGAGAAAAAATTTAATAAATCAGTATGAAGTAAAAGAACTTAATTATTACGTAAAAATCAAATAATAATTAAATAATATTTTATTAGGAAATGCATCTTAAAAATAACTTTTATCAAATTTACAGTTTAATTTTAGAAATCCATCGAAAAACTTTATTATTACTTCATTATTACGAAAATCGAAAAATTTCATTATTACATAAAAATAGCAAAACAATTAAATAATTTGGACTTTCTTATTTGTAAACACCTCAATTCAAACTATTTTCAGAATATACAATTGCATTTTAAAAATCAAAAATATTTATTAAACAAAATTTTATTTATAATAATTTGAAATTTTGATATTAAATCGTATTTAATTGAATTAAATTTTATAAATTAATGAAATATTTTTCCGAATTTAAAATCAAACGAAATTGTTCAAAAATCCAATTTAATTATTCAAAAAATTTATTCGTAAATTTTCTAAAATAATTGATTTAATAATTAAATTAAATATTTTGAATTTTCTAAAAAAATTTTCCGAATTTCAAAAAAAAAAAAACAAAAAATAGTTTTACTCCAATTTTAATAATACTACAACTAACTGCCTACTAAAATTCATTTTCATTAAACCAATATACAAAATTGTAATGAAATAAAAGAATTTTTTAAACACTAATCCACTTTCCAATGAATTTATTTTGCGAAATAAAATAAAAGTGAAATTTCATGTAAAATATAGTAAAGTCTTCCAATATAATATATTATAATTTTTATAAATTGAAACTAACAACATTAAATTAAAATACTTTTTTTTTGAATTTTATCTATAGATACTTTTATAATTGTATAGATTAACTGGGATGTTAAATACAATGAGAATCAATTGAGCAAGAAAAGTGCAATTAAATTTAAATTAATTTTATTTTGAAAATAAACGATAAATTAAAAAAATTTTTATTTTTTTTTTTTGATTTTCTGATTTTATTTTTTTTTTTGTTTTTGTGAAATTTTCAAAAAATTTTTTTTCACTTTTATTTTATAACTGTACCTATGCTAAAAATATTTCAAACTATCCAAAAAACTGTTGTTATTTGTTTTTTAACACTTAAATTATAATAGATTGCACAATTGAATTTTTTTACCGTTATTTTTTAGAATTTTTTTTTGTTCGTTTTTTTTTTTTTTTTTTTTAAATTAATTTATTTCTTTAGCGGATTATCCACAGTCTATCGGCGTAATATTATTAAAATATAGTTGTTTGATATGATGTACTGTGTATACTGGGTGTAAAAAATTTAAAACAGTGAGATGTGTTCAAATTTTCATGTACGACTAATTGAATTCCCGAAAAAAAAGAAAAAAACACAAAAAAAAAAAAAAAAAAAAATTTTATAGAAATAACGGAATTTATTGTATATGATCGCGTTACGCAGTGATGTATATTATTATTTATATTGTGTTTGGATTTTTGTATTTTTTTTTTTTTAAGTTGAATGAAAAGGAAAGGAATATTGATAATCTAGTCTCCATTTTAAAAATGTTATTCATTGTTGTTGTTGTTGTTATCTTTTGTTTACTAATTTAGTTGATGCTTTAGTTTATTATTTTATTGTTAAAATGTTTTTTTATTTTATATATATATATCAAAATAATTTATATATATATATATTTATATATATATATATATATAGTATTGTGAATGTTACCATTTATGTTGTAGGTGATTACAACCCCTAAATAAGTGCTTTAATAAAAATACAAGTACCTACTGCAGTGAAAATAATTTTTAGTGAATTGTTTTTTTTATTTTTTTTTTTTTTTTTTTGTGTAATTGAAAGAGTCAACTTTAGTATTTCTAAATCGTTCCATTTCATTCATATACATTATATATGCGATATTTTTTAAATGAAATAAAATTTATATTATTTTTGGGTTTGATTATTAATTCGATTTGTCTGTGGTTGTTTTATAATTTAATGAACTTAAAATAGAAATTGTTTTTTACATTGTATATGACCTTTTTTTTTTCCAGGAAAATTTCTAAATCCGATGTACATTTACGGTATTATGTATATTTAATTTATATAAGAGAAATTTTGCTAAGGGGTTAGAAATTAAAATTGTTATTTTTTAATTTATTATTGTTCGGAATAGAACAAATATAATTTGTGAAAATTTGCAATTTGCATGTTTAATAAGTAGGTACCTAAATGATTTGCTTTTATCAATTACTTATTTTGATGAACATTTTAAAGTCTGTTGTACAAATTCAAGGTTGTGTTAAATTTTCTGTTAAATTTGCTGTATTTTTTTGAAAATATTGCGAACATTTTTCAAAAGGTTAGTCAAAAGGTTTCTTTTGTTTTTTGTCACCATTAAGTAAAAATCTTGGATTTCTTACATTTTTGTAACATTAACTTTTCCAATACCGCTATTGGCTTCCACTTCTTTCAGAAAATATAATTGATTTTTGCACGATTTGTAACACGAACTTTTTGAATCCTAAAAACAAAAATTCAAAAATTTAAATTTTTCAAAACATAACTTCACATATTATTATTACTAAGTATTTCTCACTTCTGCGAAACTATTTTACATGAGGGTAAAAAAAGTGCAACAAGTTATTGGTAAGTATTCGTGATTTCTATGATTACTTTACGTTATTTCTATGTTTACTTTAATCTCTAAGTATGTACTCGTTTGTTTGATGACCCAAATTGTAATTACTTGAAGCTTGTACATTTTTTGAATACTAAATTCTTGAGAGATGACTGAAAAACTATCAAACACAGCGACATATATTCTGAGAATTACACATACCTAATAACCTTTAGATGTCGTCAAAATGACGATTACCTATACCTGATCTAGGATAAAATCTTGCAATTAAAACAATTACTTGATTTTAATAATATCCATAATATTTTATATGCGTACGAGTATATGTACTAGATTTATTCAAAATAAATATTTTCTTAAAAGTTCTCCAACTTTTCTTGCAAATTTAAAAAATTTTAAGATAACAAACCTTTTAAACATTAAATGAATTTCAAAATATTCAAATGTCAAAACGTCAAAATAATCATTACTTTCATTCATTCAGTTACTTAAATTACTTTGTTTTTTTTTTCTTAAGTTTCAAAATTAATTAGCTATGTAAATATTTCTTTTCAGCTGTCAAAGTTTTCAAAATAAAAAAATTGTAAATAAGCTACAAAACTTTGTAAGTAAATTACAAAGTAAAGCAAGATCTGTAACAACACCTTAAACATTACATGTAATCATGTCAGTGTCTGTCAAATGATATACTATTATCATTTTATGAAAACGTCAAATTAGAATAGTGTTGGAACTTAAACACTTAAGGTGAAAATTTTTGAATATTAAATATATTCAAT
Organism: Dolichopus griseipennis; assembly: GCA_963082915.1. Lineage (NCBI taxonomy): Eukaryota > Metazoa > Arthropoda > Insecta > Diptera > Dolichopodidae > Dolichopus > Dolichopus griseipennis. The sequence continues at coordinate 131,387,770 of OY720442.1, forward strand.
AACATTTAACTTATAAATAACGGAGTTTTACGATTTTTCAAAACATAAAAATCAAAATAATTTATTTTAAATTTGTTTTAATTATTTGTTTATAATTTTAATGTTAGATAATTCATTATTGGAGCCCGTAGAGTTCTCTAAAGTTTGTAATTAAATACTTTAAACAACCTCAAGCTATTTTTTCAAGGCAAATTAAACAATTTAATAAACACCTGTTTTGTTTCAATAACAAACAATGGGAAATAATTTTGTTCATCGTATCCTTGAAAAGCTCATTATATAGGCACATCAGATGGATAATATTTTTTTTAGAATCCACTGTAGTACCTATTTGTCTTTAAACTCAATGCAAAGCATTTGTCTTTTAAACTCTGTCCGTGTTGAATGATGCATCGCATATTTAATATTATCCAAAGCGGAATTAATAACTAAATTTTTCCGCTTTTAAATGAAATTTTTGCTACATAAAATTCAAATATTTTATTTATATCTAGATGTATGTTAGTATTTGTGAGCTATATACATTCATACGCATATGAGGTGATTATTTAAAATCTAAACTTGAAAAATTAAATTTTTAATTCCAAATAAAATAATAAAATTTGCAAGGGTGATTTTTTTTTAGAATATTTATTAGAATCGTTATCAAATACACAAGCTTTAGAATATAAATTTTATATAGATACCTACTTAAAATGTATCTATATAATATTATATACATATTATGTATAAATATTAGTCTTTTTTTTAAAATAATGATGGATATTTTAAGTTATGCAACTCATAATAAAAATTAAATTTTTGTATTGTTGTGTGATTATAAAATGTCGGAAGTAAATTCATACACTATGGAACAAATAATAATTTTAATTTATTTGCATCAGAAATCGCAATTTATTATTATTACGATTTAAAAATATGAAAATTAGTAGGTAAATATTTGAAACTATTTAGTTTTGAATTTTAAAAAATGTTTGAAAATCTTTGTATAATATTAAATGTTGTCAAAAAAGTTTGTAGCTGGTGCAAGATATTGGATTAATCCGTTATCAAAATGAAGTAACTTAATATTTTGTTTTTTTTCGATAGTCTCTAATCTGGCAGTGTAATATTTCAGACTGTCACCATATAATTCGTTCCTGGAAGTATAAAACTCCTCTCTGACAACATAAGATTCCTATTCACAAAAAAATCCTTCCCTCACATTTAAAAAAATGGGAAAACTTCCCAATCTGCTTACAGTACAATGGCAGAAGGAATAAGGTGCTGTATAACTTGATGTAGTATATACATATAATGGGATAAATTCCTGACCTGTTTACAGAACAATGGCACTATAAAAAGTAAATATGGGACATTTAATTTCCATTCAGGGTTCAATGGAAAGTTCAGAAGGAATTAGGTGCCTGATAACGAGATGTAGCATATACATATTATATATTTAACATTCTCCAAAAGCCGATACCCTTATTTTGAATTGAACTCTAAAACTTTTCTATATTCTGAATCTCGTATTTAAATATATGTTTAAGTACTTTGAAAAATCTTTAGGTTAAATAGAGCACAGGCAAATGATAATAAGATGTCTCAGCTTGCATTTGACACAGTTAAATTACACTACAGACTACAGACAAATGAAATTCAAATGCATAAGATACTACCTCATCTTAAATTTATACCAAGTGAAATTTTTAAGTTTCAATATTTTAAACAATCCTTATCCCTTATCCAGCAATATTTATTTTCAGGACTTATTATTTTAAATTTCAAAATATCAGAACTCTCAATACTAAGTGAATTTAAGTACAAGAATAATTTCAAAACATATACCAAGTTTTTCTAAACTTTTAATTTTTCTACTTTTACAGAAATAGACCAGAATGAAATAGTGTGTCCCTCAAGTGGCTAAAAAAATTTATTTAATAGTCCTCATAAGTAGTCATAGTAATTAGTATTGAATTGCATTTTCATGTTTAATATTAAACTATTTTAATGTTGCAAATGTAGTTGTAAATGAAAACAAGGAAGAGTGCAGTAGAGTAGACTGTGTAAACTCTGGGATACCCGTATGACGGTAATATCAAAAAGAAATTAAAGTTGAAAGGCAGCTCTTCGAAACTTTTTCACTACACCAACTTATATTATTTAGACGTTCCAGCTTTATTAGGTATATAGTAATGCTCATATAAAAAAATAACTTGTACTCGAACCCACTGCATCACCCCAACTAGATTTGGCACAGACTTTGGACATAAAACTAAACTACTTTTCGCAAAAATTTCAGACACTCATCTTTTATAAGTACGGAGTAATACTTAAATAAAAAAAGAAGTTGTATGGAAGGTAATCAAACCCACTGCAGTAGAATAACTAAATTGTACACAAACTTTGGCCATAATATTAAACTACTTTTTGCAAAATATCGAGTCCAGCTTTACCATGTATTGAGTTATTTTCATATAAAAAAAGAACTTGTAAGGCAAATCTTAGCTCCTTTATTTTTCGAGTTATCGTGCAGATGAAGGGACAGACGGACGGACATACATAGCTAAATCGATTTATTTTTCGATTCTGATTCGAGTCATATCTTTGAGCTTATATTTTCCCCTCTTGTTTATCTACTTTAGAAACGTTACAAACGTAGTGCCAAATTCAGTATACCCTTTTGAATAATAGTTATACGGGTATAATAATTCTCGAAGATGCATTTAGCTGATCATTTATTCTAACAGATATTGTAAAAAATGATATAAGTAAATTATATAAGTATTACATACTTATAATCTTCTCAAATGCAACATTTTTAATATTCACAATGATTATTTGTAATCTAATCAAGTGAAAAGAAAAACATCAATATACAATGGTTAATCAAAGTAATCCAATTGTGTGTAAAAGATACACAATTGATTGCTTTGATCCAATTTACCAAAAAAAACCCGTTTCATAATCAGAATTTTAAATTAACTTTTTCCTATTTCAAAATTCACAAAGATACAATACAAAAAAATTTCTTTTGATTTCTGATACAGTTCACACAGTTGGACATATTTACTTTGATTAATAAAAGAACAGACTGTGTTTTTTTGTCCATTTGTCTTAAACAGACATAAGTTTTTTTTTGTCCATTTTTTAGGTTTTTTAAACTTATCAAAGTTTATTTTTTGAGGGCCTATATCATATTTTTTTGATCATAGTTTTTTAATGGTTATCCTGAATTAATAAAACAACAGATTATGTATATAAACCACATTTTCAATTGTTTTTTAACAACGGGATGTTTATTACTTTTTGTGGTTTTACTTTTTTTTTAATTCATTTTTTCATTTTAAATTTTTTCATATTTGGAAAAAGTTTTTTAAAAATCCAATTTTTTTTTATGAAAAAAAAACTTGAATACAAAATGTTCATCAATATAAAACTAATTACAATGTAATAAATCAAAAAAAGAACAAAGTTAAATAAAATAAAAAAAAAAATTGATTCCTTTCATTAAATAGTTTTTAATAGTTTATCACATAAAATGTGGTTTAATTGCTAATTATAAATTGTAATTTAACTAATTAAATTTGAAAATTAATTAAAAAAACCAATGATAATTGAAAAGTATTTACAAAAGAAAATATATTTTGAACCAAACACGATCTACTATATTAAAAAAGTCGTGGATATTTGGATTAGTAACATTAAGTTTGAAACCTTTATAATATAAGGTCTAATAACTGTATGCGGATGATATTTGTTTTGTATTTCAAGCAGACACCCATACGGATTTACAGTATATTAACATTTACACCTAAAAGTATGCAATTTTATCAAATTATCTATTTTAATTCAATAATTTCTGAATTAAAATATAAGCTATAAAATAAGGACTGTAAATATCATTCAATAAAATGTTCAAAAAATGTTTAACAAAATTTTGGAATATTGTAATGATATGGACATTAAAAATTAACTTCAGTAAATGTGAAATCATATTATTCCGTAATACAGTTGATAAAACTATAATTCAGACATTAGAAAAAATTTAAAACTTTAATTTCAAGTTAAATGTCAATATTCTTGCTAACAAAACATTCGTACAATATATCTTGGAGATCAATTATATCGAAACTTGAGCTTAATTTATCATGTAAGATACTCAATATTGATGAAGTTATTAAACCCCTAATGATATTTTAAAAACTCTTTTATAACAAAAATATTAGCAATGGAGTTAAAATAATATGCTACCAAACATTAATAAGGCCGTATCTCGTGTTAGGTGTACCTGTATGAAATTTCATTAATTCAAAAGAATTTGCATAAAATTAAACATAGAAGTGTATATACGTACATACATAAAATTGTATTAATTAAACATAGAAAGCCTGAGTTCAAATACAAGCATTTTAATTCCAATAAATATTTGTAAAAGGAAGCAAAAATCATGAGAATATATAATTTTATGATAAAATAAATTCATTATTTGATTTAGTTATTTAATTCATTTTAAAAACTATTTTACATTATATTCATTCAAAACTAAATATCATAACATTTTATTAATTCAATCTTTGCTTTACATTTTATTTTAAATAAAACAAATCATTATTTTAATAAATTATTTAAATTAATTTACAATTTAATGGCATCTTAAATAATCAAAATTAATAAAATATATATTATGCAGTATGTATATCTAAATATATAATATGTATATATATATATATATAAAAAAACAACAATCTAATATAAAAACGAGAAAGAGTGTAATAGAGTAGATTGTGTCAACTCTGGGATACCCGTATGACCTTAACATATATATTATATCATCCGGTTAATTACTTTACTTAAAATTTCAAACATACAGCTTTATTAGTTGTAGTGTACTGCTCATATAAAAGAAGGATTTGTATGGCAGCTAGTCGAAACGTCTGCTTCAGCCCAACCAAATTTTACAGAAACTTTGGCCATAAAACTAAACTGCTTTTGGCAAAATTTCAAACATACAGCTTTATTAAGTGTAGTGGAATACTCATATAAAAGAAGGAGTTGTATGGCAGCTACTCGAACCGTCTGCAGTAGACCAACCAAATTTTGCGGAAACTTTTGCCATGAAACTAAACTACTTTTGGCAAAATTTCAGACACGCAGCTGTAATAGGTACAGAGAAATACTCATATAAAATAAAAAGGTGCATGGCAGCTACTCGAACCCAAGGACGAAAATGGTTGGATTTAAATAGCGATGACGGCTATTGGAAAAAGAAATGAATTTCCGAAAATTTCAAGATTCTAGCTCCTTTAGTTTTTGAGTTATCGTGCGGACGGACGAACGAACGGACGGATAGACGGACGGACAGACAGACGGACGAACAGACGGACGGATGGACGGACATACATAGCTAAATCGATTTATTTTTCGATTCTGATCCGATCCATACACTGGAGTCTACATCTACCCCCCCTTCTTCTCTGCGTCACAAACGTGATGGCAAATTTATTATACCCTTTGACTATATAGTCATACGGGTATAACAAATTACTTTCAATTCAAAAATTTTTATTATAATATTTTAAAATAATATTCTGTAATAACTGATATTAATTAGTTAATAAAAATAACAACAAAATGAAAGAAAACCGAGACAAATATATTCATTTTTAATTTTCCAATTTGATTTCCTAATAAATTTTTTATTTTTTTTGTATTTTACTACCATTTTATTTACAATATTTACTGTTAAATTAATATATACATAATATATTATTTACTTACTTTTTAATGTTCATTTTTGTCTCTTTCAACTTATTTTCCAATTTATATTCGATCGCTATAATTCTTTTATTTTGTATTTATATATGTACATATTATACGAGTTATTAATATTGTTTTATTATATGTAAGTATAAATATTACGTATATAATATTATGTAAATAATAATGTACATATTGTAATAGGTAATCATATGAATATTAAAGCGGTGAATAAAAAGTAAAATAAAAACGGAATTTTTATTTTTTTTAATATGAAAACTGATAATAAAAATTGTCATCAGATTTAAGTTTTATAATTCATATTCATACTGGGACAATAATAATTTATTTATCTGCTTATTTCATACTCCACTTAAGAAAAATTAGCAAGAAAATAAAATAAAATTAAATAAAACGAGGAAGATTATAGTTGCACTGGTCAACTTTTAGATACCCATTGCATACCCACTTTGTTTCATATGAATTTGTCATATGAAAAATAACAAATGTTAATGTGATAATGAAATTACATACTTTGGTTTACAATTGAACTGCTTGGCAGAAAATTAAAAATATTTGTTTTTTTTATATTTAATTACAAAAAGAATAAAAAAAAATAGGATTAAAAATTTAATGATCCTACCTGAATTTGAGCCGAGACGTTTTGTTTAAGAGCATAACGTAATAACCACTATACTACCATTGAGCGGTTTAACTACATTTTGTTTGTTTTTCTGTTTAGATTCTATTTAGTTATTAGTTTTGAAGATATTCATGTTAGTTTTAAAATGTTTATATGGCAGTTAAGCTACCTGAAGCCGTTGTCTAATTTTAACCAAAAGCAATAGGGAACCTACAAACTGTCAAAAAATTACTTTGTGAAAGTTTCGAAACTCCAGTTCGTTTTGTTTTTGAGTTATTGTGCTGACAGATAGACGGACGGACAGACATAGTACCTTTGACACTATATTTCGTGACAAAGGCATCGACTCACAATAGCTCGTCTAGTTCGATGCGTTACAAACGAAGAAGTAATTTTAATATATTCGTGGCTTTTTTGTATGCACGGATAAAAAAATATATAATACGAAAAATGTGTATAAGGTCAACTATGGGATATGCATTTATTTTTATATTCATATTATAGTATGAATTAATAATTCTACATAATAATATTAGTGATAGTGGAAGGGACTTAATTCCTTCACTTCCCTCTCAATAATATTTAAAAGATACTATACCTACAACAAACTTAATCTATGAGTTTTGATATTACCAATAAATTCCGAAATAAATAATTCAAAATTCATTAGTAGAGTTGAAAAATTTCAACATAATTTAATATTTCCGAACTATTGGATTTAAGCCTTAATAAAATTAATAAGGTTTCATAAAAATTATTATAAAAACAAACTAGCTTGTGTAGTTTGCAGGAGTAAACTCTGACCCATTTACGGAAATCCAAAGCATGGATACATTGTGAGCTAACGTAACAAATTATGTTCTGACTTTATCCCACACCTTATTTAAATTTGCCATTGAGTTTTATTTTTAAAGTCTTCCGACTTACTTCATATTAATTTATTTCAATTTTTCGAACTTGAATCATAACGAAATAATTTCGGAATATATCCTAATTTTTATTCCATTTTTACTTTCTGACTTTAAAGTTTCCGAATTTTTACTTAGTGTCTAAATAATGTGACTACTTCTATCACTATTTGATCACTATTATGTGCTTTTCGTTGTTCTTAGATGCTTTTAGTTTAAGTTTTAATGTTATGATGATTAATAGTAAAAATACCAAATATAACAAAAAAGGCTAGTTTCTATAGTGATAAATGCTTTTAATCAGACAAGTTAATAAACTCTCCAACGGTGCTACATATTTATTTCTATATCATATTGTATTTGATCAACCGTAACAGCAAATAAAATTTATTGAAGTCCGTTGCCAAGTTAAATATGGTAGAGGTGTGCTATATGCTTTTTGGCTAAAGATTAGCTAGGATTAGGCTAAGGGTATTTGTGAACTACTTTTTTAATAATCTTCCTTTCAACTTTAACTTGTTTTTGGGCCTACCTTGTATTCGCACCCTCTCTTTTAATCAGACAAATGCTTGACCACTTCACCATGGAAACTTCATAGTATCAATTAATTAAACATATATATTGTTTTATCAAATTCCCTATTAATAATTTGTATAAATTTTGAAATATCTTTTAATACTGTGTTATAAACGTCATATCAATACTCTGATATAATCATTATTAAATAAAATGCTTATTATAATTTTTAATAATATAATGAAAAAACAATAACATTAAATATAAACAGTTTATTTATTTTTTTTTTTCAATACATATAAGTACATACATATGTTTTGTGTTAAAATTAACATTCTCATTTTTACAAACATTTACACACCTATTAATATTATATATATTGTGATATGCATTTATATTTACATAATATACTTGTACCAGTACATTATGTGTTTTTATCTTATTATATTAAATTGAATAGATACTTTACTATATATTTTTACTGTTATATAATAGTGTTATGATGTTGTTGTTAAATATATAAAAACAGCTTTTTATTTCATATACATTTTAGATTCGCTATTTTATTATTTATTTTGTTGTTGTTGTTGTTTTTATTTTTTTATTTGTATTTGTTTTGATGTTGATGATTATTTTTTTTTTTTTGCTATAAGTTCATAAAAAAGTTATTATGGATAATAATTTCCATTCAATTTGATAGTTTTATTAACTGTATATTAAATATGTATATATATATATATACTTTTAGTATGTAAGTATTATTATTTTGTCTCTATTTATTAGATACTCTTATTATGTAAATATTAAATACTATGTATTTTATTTATTCTATTCATATTGTATTATTATTATTCATAATGTAGTGTATGTATATATATTGTATAATATATGTATATATACATATATATATAAACATATTTACTTAATATATATATATATATATATATATATTTTTATTCTGATTTTTCATTTTGGAAAATTAGAGTTAATATTAAAGGGACAGCATTTAAATTTATTCATTTTGAATAGAAGACAAGGATTTCATTTGTTTTGTTTTTTTTTGTTTTATTTTTTGTTATTGTTTTTTTTTTTTGAAACGGAAACTGTCTTGTTTTTATAAATTTTATTCTATTTGTTTTATACTGTGCCTACCCTTCATTCAATTCCACATATCATAATTTAAAGTACATATGAAAACAGCATATCATATATAAACCGGCAGGATTCCAAAAGGCGTGGACTTGTATATTCTATTACAATGTATGTACGTATATACATATATATATACATTAACTGTTATCCTAAAATAGAATATGAAACAAAAAACAAAGCCGTTATCCTTTAAAATCTCTGATATAAAAAAATAAAACTGTTAAAACAAAAAAATTGAAAAAAAAAAATTACAGTTATAAAAAAAACTGTATTATTGTTTTTGGCACCATACTGTTATGAAATCTGACATTTACTTTCATTTTACTTACCATGTATATAAAATGTGTATTATAGTTTATAATAATAATTTTAGTAGTCATCCCGCCAGCTAAATCAGACTTTTAAATAAACATTTATATTATGTAGATATAATATATGTATATATATTATATATATATATACAATTATATAGATGTATGTGTATATTATTTATTTAAAATAAAAATCAGAACAGGATATTTTAAAACAATTATGAAACATTTATTGTTATGAGATAACATAAAAAAGTTAAATTGTATCTAAATTTTGTTGTACCGGACACTTTTTACCTGTTTTATTATTTTCTAACTATGATTATATATTTGCAATAATTCCCACTGTGATTATAAAAAGTGATATAACAATGTATAACTGTTAATATTATCAAAAGTTTTTTAATTAAATTTTGAACTGTAAAGTCTCAAACACGCAGTGAGCGAGCGAATAAATTATATGTAATCGTTGATTTTGCCAGAATAAAATAGATATAAATTTTTGCGGTTGCTTAACTTTCTCCTTTATACTTACAGAGTTGTAAAAAATCCAAATTTAAAGTACCACTCAACGTCCAATTCAAATTTTGAGTTAGCTTAGCCTTGACACCGCTTGAGAATTTTTTAGACCGCTCAAGTTTAAGTCCGCTCAAACTCTGAGAGCATGTGATTCTCTCAATAATTGAATCCGCTCAACTTGTAGATGCATTAAATTGTTCATAATAATATGAGAAGAGGACTCAAATTTTTAGTGAAGCTTAAGTTGAGTTTCGCATTTGAATTCACTCAAGGTTAAATATTTTCACATTCTTTTAGCGAGTGTTTCTCTCAACAATTGAATTTGCTTAACTCGTGAGTGCATTCATAGTATGAGAAGACTAAAATTTTGAGTTGAGGTTTAGTTCAGTTGAATTCGCTTAAGTTTTAGTCCTCTTACACTCTTTTAACAAGTGTTTCTCTCAAAGATTGAATCTGCCCAACTCGTGAATGCATTTGATCGTTCATATTATTAGTTGACTCAAATTTTGAGTTGCTCTTGAGTTGAGTTTTGCAATTGAGTTCCCTAATTTTCAACCGTCCTTTTATGGTTCATTATGCGAAACTATTATGTTAATGTTAATTATTTGTCCTGAAAAATCCTGACTCCGGTGTCTCCAAATTGTAAGTAGGAAAGATTTTTTAGAAACTATCTTATAAAACCGTTTTTTTCTCAAACCATGTGAAAGACGCGGTACTAAAATGAATCTATCGTTAATCTTTGACATTATTATAGTAAGTTAATTTTAATCAAAAGAATTTTTAAAGTAATAATTTAAGGAAATTAATAACGAGGTCATCTTCATTTTGACGAGGAAGCTATACCTATAAAATATTAAAGGAAAATCGAATCATTTCCGCAGACCAATTCCCAACGTATAAAAACACTCATATGAAAATTATTAATGATATAAAAATAATAAAAAAGTAATTAAAAACTTTTTATTACCTTAAAAGAATATAATTTTATTTTTAAATAAAAAACCAAATTTCTAGGTGTTAAAAATATGTTGTTTCAGTTATAAATGCTGCTATTTATGAACATATTTTTATTTCAATATAACGGATAGTTTTTTTGTGGTCATAAACTTAATTTTAATATTTAATTGAAAAGAAATTATATTTTAATTAAAAGTTTAATAATATTTTATAGCATATTATTTTATATATATACATTTTAAAATATTTTTATGTTTTACTTTTGAGTTTTCCAATATGAAAACCAACTCCAAATTTAAAACTAATTTTTTTATTTTGAAATACAAAATATAAATATTCCATGTATCATTATTAGGAAAGTTAAAAAATTTCTGAAATTCATTATCATAATTTTGAAAATGAAAATAATTATGAAAGTTTTTTTTTCAAAAAATTTTATAATTAAACAACAATAGTTATTTAAAATAAACAAAATTTTATAAATTTTATAAAAAAACATGATAAATTATTCAGCGATTTAAATTTTTATTTTTCTAATTAAGTTGTTCTAAAGCTAATTTGCATAAATTTAGGATGAAATTATATTCAAGAGTGATATAATTATACATTTATGTGCATAATTATACATATATACTAAATAGAATACTTACAAAAAATTTGATAGGAAAACTTTTTTGATTTAAATAAAAATTACTTATAATTGAATTTTAAATTAAATAATTATTAGTACAAAGGTTAGAAGGACATAGATATGTAATAAAAATTGCTCCATAGCCCTTAGCTATATAATTGAAATTCTATAGAAAAACTAAAATATTGAATTTAAATAAATAAATAACGTAATTATTAAAACTGAATTAATTAGAATAGGAGAGTAGTAGTGCTCAAATGAGTGATGAGCCTTTTAATATCCAATTTGAAGTTTTCTAATGGTATGCTAGAAAATAGACAACCACTTGGAAAACATTTGCTCAGAGTAGTTGAATAAATTTAGAGTTCTGACAATAAACAAATCACAATATGCAATAGAGTGTCATATAGTTAATTCTTCATAGGAGGAATTAGTTACTTTATTTCAATAAAGAGAGTAGTGTATGTTGCCTACAAGACTACAATAAAACCGATATAAGAAGCTTCAATATAGTAACGAAGTCGAGATAGAGTAGAGGAATATTAGTTTTGACAGAGTGGCAAAGAAAACTATTGAGGCGCTTTTATATTTGATCCCAAAAGGACAAGGGATTAAACGACTGCATGGGAAAAGCCACTGAAATTTGTGCTTGAGAAAATTTTGCAAACTTTTTTCTTCATTTTGGAAAATTGTTTGCTCATGATAAAAGTCCCAAAGTACTTTTAAAGAGAATCTATGCCAGTTAGATTCAGTTGGTTTTGAGAAAATTTTAAATTTTTCTATATCAAGTTTAGTTTTCGCTGTAAAATTGGTTGGGGTCAAAAGCCGGGGTTTCGTAAAGATAAAAAAATGGGTGTTTTCTGGACTTATTGCAGCATTTCTTGAAAGAGGGGCTGCCGCTTTTTAACTCCCCGCTAAACAAATTATTGAAATATAGTATCTAAATCTGAAAACCCTTCTAACCATTTTCTAAAAATATGCTAGCAATCAAAAATTTAATTCGGGGACTTTTATAAAAAGTACATAATGATTAGAGAGTTTTTGCATACCTAAGTTAAAAGTTTCCAAAATTGGGAAAAACTCATTCTGAATTTACTTCAGGCTCTCTTTTTTCTAAGTGCTTATTGCAAAAGTCTTATGCTAATAAGCGTGTCTTTACCATAAGTACATTTTCAAACAAACAGGTTTTTAATTATATTATATATAAATCTTAATGTATTCCACATTCAATTAAAACATGGCGATACCTAGCATTAGGCCTTATAATATTTTGGGATCGGCTTAGATTTTCAACAGTCACAATCCTATTTGTTCTATTATAAATATTGTAATAATTTCATAAATTTTTATTATAAGGTGTTTCTCAATCTGTGAGTTATATTATTCAATTAAAATCATTTGCTTGTGTTTTGCATTTATTTTATATTATTTAATTAATGTATTTTCTCTATGTCATTGACTTGAACCTAATAGCGGATTGTATGAGAGTAGAGTAGAGTAGTGTAGTGCTTTTATTGCGACACAATTGCGTTACTTAGAGCAATAAGTGTAGGGAAAATGTTACATAATGTAACCTCCTGTAGTTCTAGCTTTGGTTATTATTATTTGGGAACGTTTCCCATTTATTTTCGAATTGTATTTCCTATTAAAATATAATTCCTAAAAATTATATTGCGTTTTTTAAAATTAATATGTTTAATTTAAACTTTTAACTTATAAATGATTTTATTATTAAGTTTTACTATGATCATTTAGTTTAAGTGTTCGCAACAGACTTTTAAATGGAAAACTATTATCAAAACTATATAATTTATATAAATTTAATGTTTCAAAATAGTTGGTATTTCATTCTTATTTTTAAACACTATATAAACATTTTATTAAACATTTATTATTTTTATTTCAGCACAATTTATTTTAAATTTCGATTGTCATGAGTTTTTAAAATTAAAAAAAATGTTCAGTACTTAATTTTATATTTTTTTTTTTCTTTTCGAAAATAATTTTCTTTTTGAAAAAATAAAAAAAAAAATTTACTAAAATTTAAATTGTTTAAATTTTACAAAAAAACAAATTTTCCAATAATGTCCATTGTTCAAATATTTATAGTTTGTGAAAAACACAATCGAATAAATCGAATTTTCCTTTTTTTTTTTTAAAGAAAAGAGAAAGTCAAAACCATACAAGAAAATTGGACAAATCATTGAGAACTTGTGAAAATTGCAAAAAAAAAACATAATGATGAAGAAGACCGACCATAGCTACAATTTTTCTTTTAATATATGTATATGTATACATATATATACATATTATATGTATATTCATTCATCCATTGTATTATTGAAAAATTGGCTTTAAAAAAAAAAATTTTATATTTTTTATTGATCCAAAGGTAATAAATTTTCAATATTTTTTTTTTTTTTAATTTTTTTCTTCATTTTTTTAAGTTCGAAATTCGAAAATATCAAAAAAAAATATTCTTCGGCTACTAAACATAAAAATATTAAAAAAAAAATTCACTTTTTATAGAAGTTCTTTATAAAAAAAAATTTCCCTATAAAAAATGGGGAATAACCCTGAAAAAAAAAAAAAAAAAACACAATTCTGTTGAAATTGAGTATAATGTTAAATTATAAAAAAAAACTCAAAAGTGATTTTTTTTTTTTGTACTATACATAAACTATACATAAAAATAATTTTAAGCTTATTGAAGCGAATAAAAAGTGCATCCTACATGCTTCAACAAACAAAAGAATAATACAAAAAAACAGTTAAAGAAAACAAAAAAAAAAAAAACAAAAAATGAAAAAAAAAAAATAGAGTTTAATAGAATTGAAAGAGTTTCAGTTGAGTTTGAATACTAAAAACCTGCGAAGAATATTATTCATATAATAATATGTGTATATGAAAATTATGTACTTGTATAAAAGAAATTTTGATAATCTTCTTCTTCTTCAAGAAATGAAAAGTTTTTTATATTTATTTTTTTGTATTTAACTGCCAGCAAAATAAAGCAGGAGCGGCGCTAGATTTTTAGTAAAAGGTTGCGCTAGTTAAACTTTAATAATACTTTGCTTTAATACTCTCAAGAATAGTTTGATTACTCTTTAATAGTCTTAACATTAGTAGGAATTATCGATTCCCAGTTTCACTGCGACACAAGTGCAACACTTAAAATATTAAGTATCGAGGAAATGTCAAGCATTGCATACTTCTACAATTTTAGTACATATTGCAAAACTAGGCTAATATTATTAAAATTTTATTAAGAGGTTGGCTATTATTACTTGGGAAAGTTGAAAGCGAAAAGAAATGGTTACTATGTTCTTTATATTGTTTTCACATTTTTTTTTTCAGGATCTTAAGTTTAACGGTAGACTGGTGCTCGTGGGATCGGTGCTCTCTTTAATAATTAAATATTACTCTCGACATAACGCTTTATGCGTCATTCAAAAAAATTATTCGATATGAGCCTCAGAATATGGTTTTACCTTAGTTTAATGCAGTTTAATTTAAAAGTTAAAGTATTTCAATTAATAATGCACATGTACTAAACAATATAAAAAATAAAAATGTCACCAATATTTGCTTAAATAGCTAAAGTGTTCGTCACTGATGTTAAAAAAAATTAAATTTAAAGAACTTCGGTGGGTGTAATGAGTAAGCATCTGGCTGATTAATCAAGAGGGTACGGGTTCGATACCGCGTACAGTTCATTGAAAAAAATAATTATTGAAAAATAATTTTTCTTTAGAAATCCCCATGGTGACAAAATATAATATATTGTAAAATATAATATCTTATAATATAAACAAAATAAATAATATGACTTATAAAATAAAATTTTTGTCCAACATACCAAAAATAAGGACCTGTAAAATTCACCTACCGCATATAATACTCAATCGAATTTCAAGTAATAGACGAGGACAAAATAAGAAAGAACTAATCTACCGTTATAGTATATATTCATAAAAACGCTTCAAACCAACAAACTTCATTTCTAAAAAACTCACTCCGTCTCTGTTAATAAACAATAATAACTTTGAAAATGATATTATTATTTGGTATTCCGAAATACAAAAAAAAAAAAACCATGATATCAATATGAAACATATAGAAACTATCAACGATGATATCGTCTACTTTTATTTCTTACTTTTCTTTGACTTTCATAAAAATAGCAAAAAAAAAAAAAAACAATTTTATGCGAAAATAAATTTAAATTTTTTTTCTATCTCATTTTTTTTTATACTCCTCTTCCCCCCTCCCCATAACCGTCCGGTATCACTGCTTTTAAATATACATTCACCATATATTCACCATATGAAGAAAGTCATAATAAAACTCTAAGAAGTTATAAAAGAAAATTTTTTTTTAATTTTTCAATTTTTTTTTGATTTTCTATAAAAAAGATGGGTATAGAAAAAAAGCATTATTTTTTTTCTCTTTCTTTTACTTTTTTTTTGGCTATTGAACTGAAAAGGATTTCACTTTATTTTTTTCATCCTTGCCAAAAAAAAGGAAAATCTTTGTTTTTGCTTTTATTTTTTCAAAAAAAATGCAGTTGAATTTATAACTGCATATATAAAATCGTCTTTCAAAAAAAATGTATAGAAAGAGAAAGAAAGATTAAGAAAAAGAGCAACAAACAAAAAAAAATAGGAAGAAAGAGAAAGAAACAAAAGTATTCTTGCCAAAAAGAAATGTAAAAAAAAAAAAAACTAAAAAAATTACAGTGTCTTTTTGAAGATTGAAATGAAACGATTATCGTTCACATAATCCACACGATATATTATTATGTTATATATACTCATGTATTAATATGTATATTTATATAATATTTTTTTTCATATATATACAATTTTATTCACATATTATTTTTATTGCAATAATAATTGTTTCTTTCATTTGACTTTAAGAAAATTTTCTTTTCATTCAAATTTTTTTTTTATTTTTAAGTTTTTTTTGTTTGATTATGAGTAGATTTTTAAAATTTGATTTTAACCCTATGATTTCCGTTAGTTTAAAAAAAGGTACATTTAATGTTTCAATAAGGTTTATAAGGGCGTCAATGGGTAAGTTAGTAAGCCAAACAGAGGAGGTGCGGGATTGATTCCTGTACGTGTCATGGATTTTTAATTTGAACAAAATTATTGCAAAATAATTTTTCTTTACAAATCCCCATGGTGATCAAATTTTATTTTAAAAAATAAAATTTCTGTGTACATACATATATCTCAGTTTCAAAATATGATCATGCATTTTCAATTTTGATCTTCCAGATATGTGACATTTTTATTAACTCAATTTAAATTCCGAATGATAGGTATATGAAATAAATAAACTTTAAGGAAGCCCTACTCTTAATCTTAATTTAGAATCTCATCCATATAAATAAATATTCGGAAAAAAGCGTATAATCCTGCATATGAATTCAACCCTAAAATCCCTCCTAGTTAAGAATCTCGTATATACATATAATCTGTAAAGGGCGTACAATCCTTATTCTATACTTAGTACAAAATTCCTTCAAATTATGTTCTTGCATACATATTTCAATATTAAAGCATTTAAAACCATTTCAAAATAGTGGGGGCTGCCCTTTACAGATTATATGTATATACGAGATTCTTAACTAGGAGAGATTTTAGGGTTGAATTCATAGGCAGGATTATACGCTTTTTTCCGAATATTTTTTTATATGGATGAGATTCTAAATTAAGAGCGAATTAAGAGTTGTATTCAAAATCAGGGTTTAAATCGCGAGAAATTGTTAGACGAGATTTTGGAAACATGTGATTTTGAACGCGAAATTTTGTACCCAACTCATATTTTGAATCCAGCTTTAAAATCGCTTCTAATTATATTTTCTATATTAATGTTTCCACTACAAAATTTTTAATCAACCAAACTCACATTTTGAATCCAGCTTTAAACACCGATTTTGAAACCAACTCTCAAACCCTTTCTAATTTTATTTCCTACATATGTAGAGTATTTAAACTACAAGATTAACAATAGTACGAAATTTTGCTACACGAGGTTTTGAAATACAAGATTTTTTTACACGCGAGATTTTAAAACGCGAACAGCACGAGATTTTGATTCACGAGATTATAAAATATATTTTAGTTTTAAGAATTCACAAAATATAATTTTGATTCTAAATTTTAAAGATCCCTCTAGCATACGTTTTCAGAAAAATGCATTAGAATTCAATGGGTTAAAAGATCAAATAAAAAACTTCAAACAACAAAAAAAATATCAAAATTAAGAAACGGAAACGGAAATAGAGTTATTCACAATAGACATAGTTACAATGGAAAAAAAAAAATGATGAGTTCATCATTTTTGTGTGAAACTTATTATTGTATAAAAATTTTAATTAATTATTAAAAAAAAAAAAAGAACTTTTTGAAATTCTTACAAATAAATTTAAAGAAAAAATAGTGGCGGCGACAATCAACTTTATTGTTGTGAACTTTTTTTTGAAATTTTTTTTTTATAATACAGATATATAACAATATAATTTCAAATTTTTAAGAAATAATTGTTATTAATAGTAAAGTTATATAGAATTTGGGATAAAGCAAAGATAGAAAATACAAACTGATGAATGGTTATGGATATAAAAAAAAAAAAACCTTATAAAATATGAAGTTTTGAAACCACAACAATTATTTTTATCTTGTAATTAAAATTTATTGCAGACAAAACTTGTAAGGATTTTGATTTTTTTTCTGAATTCAGAAAACTTTATTTGGGTCATGAATTCACCATTTTTAGTTGCATTTCATTCTAACTTGAAAAAAAAATTGAGAAGAACTTGATTAAAATGGAATGAACAAAAAAATGTATGCAGTTTGATTTAAATAAATTATTTTAAATTGTATTGTGAAAGTTCCAAAAAAATAGAAATTGTAACAGAGATAAAGGCGCCTTCAAATATGAAAATTTTTATTTTGCCCTAAATCTTGGAAAGAAACAAATTTCATGATGGATTGAAAGTAGTAGAGTGGGATGCTTACAAAAATTTGAAGTTAAAAATCAATCAAAATAGAGAATTGAGTACAGTCTAGATGGAACAGTCTATATTATAATGTACCTACCTATATCTTAATGATAATTATAAAATATAAAACTAGTGGTCCATAACTATCGAAAATTTAAAATTTTTACAGTTATAAAATCATTGTTGTTTTAAAGAAGTAGTAGATATTTTTGAAATAAAATTCTTTTTAATTGCTAAATATGGCTAAACACGGCTTTTGGAAATTAGTTTGTAATGCGCTCATCACGTTTATGGAACCATATTCCACCAAATATGTCTCCCAAATTTGATAATGTATATATATCTATAATGTAGCCAAATTTAAGAAGAATATTAACATCTTTCTTCTAAATATCCAATCTAATTTTCCCCATAATCCCAAATCCTTCCATATCACCGTCTCTGTAGGCAAATTGTACATTTTTATTCTAAAGCTCGGTTCAAATATGGTGGGGTTTTAGTGTAAAAGTCTCACGCTCCTCAAAGAAACACCACACAGTTTCAAAGGGTGGCTATATCGAGCTTCCCATTCCCTGGTAAAAGCAAGAAAACAATTCTTTATTAGGGGCTCCTATTAAAGTGTTTTCAAATTAAATTCTATGTTGAATACCAATTTATATAAACAATCGTTAGAATTTAGAAAAATACTTTTTATGAAAAAGAATACAGCCTGTAAAAAATCTGTAAACCCAAATTCGTTTAAGCAGCCACTGAAATTTTTTAAGACAAAATATTATGGCAGCTTTCTTGCCTCAAATAACTCAATTTAATAAAATTTTTTCAAATAATAACAAATATAATAAATAAATATGTATGTAATATGCCTTTAATGAATTGTTTGTATGATATTATGTACCATTAATGGAAAACCTTAAAGTCCCTTAGTGACTTAGTTTATAATTTTAAAATTTGACTTAGGAATATTGCTTGGATACTGCTAATTAGCTACTTATTTCTTTTAACAAAATAATGCACCTCCTTATTTAAATAATAAAATCACGTTTTTTAAAATCCCAAATCTTTTTTTCCAAATTTTAAATAAATGACTCTTGTCACCCAATGTGAGGACCTACATTGGTAATTTGGTAAACCTTTAAGCCTGTCTTTACTCTAGATGTATTTTGGAACAGGAGGGAAGTTACATGAGTTTTTATCTCAGTTTTTTCATTCGACATCAAGATTTGCTTTATAACACGTAAAAACAACAACAACATAACCTATATATTAATGTAGGTCAGGGTCTGTGATCTGTTTAAAAAAAAAATTACATTTAATTGCTAAAGATGGCGTAGATATAGTTTTTCATATAAAAAAAATAAAAATTTTACTTTATTAATAAACAAAATCTTCCAAAAAAAGCAAATATAAAATATTGATTTGACTTTTGACACTTGACATTATTTGACATTTGATATTTGAATTTTTAAAACTAAGGCTGCCAATATTTCAAACTAAAATCTATTTTATTTGAGTGATCCATCGCGTTCTTTTCAAAACTTGATACTGATCCAGATGAAAAAAAAAACATAATAACTGTACCTTATAATTAGGATTGACTGTTATTAAATGACATATAGTATACTATACTCATCTTAGATTTTCAATGGATTCAATTTTGTTTGTTTTATATAATTTATAAATTAAAATATTCATTGTATTAAAATATTGCTGTATCTGTGAGTTATAATATTCAAACAAAATTTTTTTTATTTATTTAATACAAATTGTAAATTAAAACTGAGGAATTAAAATCGAAAATCAGATAAAGTTTTTCTCATTATTACTGGGCTTTTTATGAAATTAAAGGTCAGCTGGCCTCTATAATGGTAAGTCAGCATTCTAACTACTGTGTTGCCCAACTGCTAATATAGATATTAAGGGAGGTTACTTGTATGCCCCAGTCTGGATGGCCCAAAGGCATATATGAATAACCGAACGCTTAATATTCGTAAAATCTAATGATAATAATTTCTGAAAAAAAAGTAATTTAAACGTCCACTTCATTCATTTTAATTTGATTTCTAAATTGTAAAGTTTCAATTGTAACTAAGACTATAAAGAAAATGTCAATTGTAAAGAAAATTAAATTTTTAATTTTTCTTTTCTGCAAACATTTTTTTTTGACTTCATAATCAAATTTTTCCTTGATATTTTATGAAGTGGTATTTAAAAGAAAATATAGTTCACGAAAATAATTTGAGTTTAATTTGAAGAGAGGCCACTTTGCAAAAAACAAAATTAGATTGCAGTTGTATACAACACATTACTACTAAGTGAAATTTAATTTAAAAAAAAAGACATTCTGCCATTAATAGCCGTTCTGTTTTTCATCAAAAGAAATAAATTGCATTTAGAATATAAAAAGTCGCATGAATACTCTGAATTAAATGTCCTTTTTTTCGTCCTTTTTACTCAATTTCTTTTTTTCTTGCTTTATACTGAAAACTGTTTGTCAGAACTTTGAATGCTTTTTTTAAAAAATCGAAATTCAAGAAGACAAAATATGTTTCTTAGTACTTGCTTAACAATTTAAAAATCGAAATTTAAAGAAATTTTATAATTTAATAAAATAATTTTTAAAGTTATTTGAAATAAAATAAAATTTTAATAAAATTTATGAAAATTTTGTATTTTAATGGAAGTGTAAATGGAATTTAGTCATAAAAATTTTCAAAATCGGGGCAATAATGGAATAACTAAAATTTTAATTGATTTTGTAACAAAGCAGTATTTTTATTTCTATTGTAACTATTGTTAATTACTTCATTATTAATTTGATTAAAAAAGTTGCATTTAGATGCTTTCGAACATTGTGAGAAATGAAATTGTGTAATTGAAGGATTCCTTTAATTATTTCAGAAAGGTTGAAAATGCTGAAAGCAAATTAGTTGTAATTGAATAGATAGGTCTTTGACTATATTTCATTGTAAAAAATGTTTAATTCAAATTAAAATTTTAAAAAATATTTTTAAGTGCAACAATTTTTATAATTAGTTTAGATATTTAGCAAAGTAATTCGAAATAAAAGTTTTAATACTACATGTCATATTTTTATTTATAAATTATAGGGCTTTGGTATAGAGCAATATAATAATACTTGTTGCAGTTAGAAAGTTTAAATATTTAATCAACTCCAAGTGATTGAAAGCACCTTTTTTCATTGTGGTTTATCAAATCTATCAAATCCAAAGCTTGCTGCCGACCTAAAGTAGCAAAGCTAGAAATACCAAAATTAAAAAAATTAATAGAAAACATGAATATGTGGAGATCTGACCTTTTTCATTAGGGTAAAAATTCGGTTTCATAAATTCATTTAAAGTTAAATTTTCATTAAATCGGGATTTCGATTCCAATTAAAACCACCATATGAATATTTTTAGTGTCGGGACTCTAAATGTGGATAGATTTTAAATGACGTTATTTCCTTTTGGCGGGATTTGATTTATGAAATTTGGAACAAGGGTATTTCTGTACGGAACCTTCTCATTCAAATCTTTATAAAAAATCTGGATTTTATTCTTAAAATATTTTTAATTCCTTTCTGGTTCTCGCTTCCTGTAAAACCAAATTTTTTATGATTTTTGTCTTTCAAAACTTTAAACTCGTTTTTGAATTCTTTAGAAGCATTTTAGAGCAATTCCAGCTTTTATTCGTGATCACTACTAAAATTTCATAATTTCCTGTAAAACCAAATTTTTTATAATATTTAGTCTTTCAAAACTTTAAAATCGTTTTCGAAGGCTCTAGAAGCGTTTTAGAGCAATTCTAGGAAATTTGGCTTCCAAATTAAGATTCAAGAGCTTCAGACTCCATTTTGCCAGCATAATATTATAAAAAAGTTTAAAAAATTTTTATACTATTAAATTAATTAATTTAATCTTGTCAGTGTAAACTGATAAATCTAGTATCCTTTGTTATATGTATCTAATGTACAGCATGATTGTACGTAAAATAAAATAATAGACAAATCTCAAACTTTTAATTTGTTTGAACAATTTTTAATTTTCTTTTAAATTTCCTCATAAATTTTCTCACACAAAGTTTTTTTTCCTAATTCGGAAAACAATTTTGTATTGACAAAAAAAACTGTATTTTACAAAACTATTACAATTTATAAGTTAATTTATATTAAGGAATTTTATTTTGAAATTTTTTTTTAATAAAATTTGAAAATGATAAAAATATATTTGTTTTTGTTTTTTTCGGAAAAAAATTTTGAAAAAATTATTTTTCGCTTAACTAACATCACAATAAAATTATTTGAAAAGTCAAAATGAAAGGAAATATTTTTTTTGTAAATTAAAAAATTTTCCAAGAAATTGATATAAATTTAATTTTTTTTGCTTGCTCTCTTCGGAAAGAACAAAAATTCTTTTCGATATTTTGAAGTTATTTTTTAAAATCAAAAAATTAAAAAATATTTTTTAAGCTTTCAACTATTTTTTTTTTTTTATTTTTAATAAAACATTCTTTTATAATAGTAAAACTAGTTATGGTGGTACAAACTTAAGGATCACATTTTCTTAACTGTTCTTTGGGTAATCGATTTTATGAAGGAGACAAATTTTTTATTTTCTAGTGTAATAACTGTCATACATAGACTAGTACACGCGCCTATAATTATGCAATCCGATTGCTTGCATAATTTGTAATTTCGAAAAATTGTGGAAACTCATTCTTCATTATGTCATTATGAATGTAGACTGGCATTAGAATCTAGGTTTTATTTTCTAAATTCTAAAATAACTCATTTAAAAATAATATAATATTATCCAATGATATATCTAATATTATGATCGTATTTTATATTTCATAACATCTCAAGTGCGCTCCAAATAATGTCCAACAAAGCAAAAAAATTTCACTTAGAAAATTCTTTAAGTAAAACTTTTTCAAAATGAAAATAAAAAGTGGAAAAAGTGTTTTGTTACATGGTGCCTTTACTTTCTGATAAACAATTATTTTTATTTCAGGAAAAAACTAAGCGTGTAATGTAAGTCTTAACTACAATATAACTGTCATGATAGTAAAATAAAAATTTTTCATTAGTTTTTTTTTTCCCCATTGGATTTTTAAGAAATTGAAAATGAAATTGAACTTTTTATTTGTATTTGTAATTTAAATTTATTTTTAAGTTTTTTATTCTAAATTAAATGGAAAACTTTTAAATTTTTCAACTTTATTTACTTATTTGGTCTTCTTTATTTTAAAAATTTTTCTACTTCTTAAATTGCAGTTCCAGAGAAATAATTCGCTAAACCACAAATTATAATGATTTGAAAAATCCAAAAATTCCAAAACTTACTCATAAACTGTTGCTACTCTTAAGAGGCTTACTCCTGTTCTTTCTGGATTCGGAATGCTATTATACAAAGATTCTAGTGACCTCTTACCTTATAAATAAGTAATAATTTTAATACTTTAAAAATCCCAGCTCAAATTTTGGAAAAAGTTCAGTTTTGTTTATTTTTCCGATGTGATTTAAAGCTTAGCAGAGATCATTGCTTATTGCAAAAGAGCTCCTCTTTAAAATGTCAATATTATACTATTCAATCTAATCTTCTCTTTAAATTTTATTTTAAATCAGTATTTCGATATTAATAAGTTGAAATACCAGCTTCGAATTTTTAACGGTATTTCCTGACTATTTGGAAAATAATTTAATAAGAGGTTTTTAAATTCGTACAAACAAGAGTATTTCATCAAAATATTAGAATTTACTAAATTACTCAATAAAATGATATTTCCCAGTAAAATTCTTCATTTTAATTTTAAACATCAGATGTTTCCAGGAACTATTCAATAATTGGACTCCAAAAAAAGTACAAATAAATTAATTTTTCTTCTAGAAGAAATTAATTTAAAAAAATCAATAAAAACAAAAGAACACGTCCTATTACCCGTTAAGTTTTTACTTAAATAAAAATAAAACAAAAAAAAAAGAAGGAAATAAAAAAGAAAAATTCAAACATATATACACAAATATATCTATAAAAACAAATTAACAAAAATATTCCTACCAAAGGTCATGATCGCAGTCACAAAATAAAAACTTGACTATAGTTCCTCACAAAAAAGCTAAAAACTATGTAATTTTTTTTGTTAACTAAAACAAACAATTTATCATAAGTCCCCGCCCTCTTTTGCTTCCTAAAAGCAAAACAATCCAAACCCTATCAAATGCTAAAAAAAATGGAAAAGAAATGGATAAAAGAATTATACTTAAAAAAAAGCTCCAACATTTTTTACTTTGATAAACTTACTACAAAATAACATAGCTAAGTAAGTAATTGGTAATGATGATAATAATGATGATAATAATGATGATGAAGAAAAAAGACAGAAATAGTTAAGTTTCGTGTCTCCGCTCAATAGTAATGGCAATGGTATAGTTGACGTGTATTTCCTTATTTATATTTTCAAAGCTTTTTTTTTCAGATTGTATGTTTTTAATTCGTATTATCCTTAATTATATTTACACACACATATTTGCATAGTCTATTAGTACAACAATAATAATGATAATAATAATAATAATAATAATAATAATAATAATAGTAAACACTATTGCTATTATCGCGACTTATCGCATAATTAATTAATCCTTTTTTGTATAAATAAATTCTTCATATATAAAAAAAACAATCCTGTTTTTTGTGTGTGTATGTTATCAAAGTCAAGTAATCTAACGACCGTGTTTTCATTTAAACAAATTTGATACAAAAAAAAGTTAAAATATTTGCACGAAAAGATAATTTTTTTTTTTTTTTAAAGTAAACAAAAGAAATTAAAGAAAAATTAAAAAAAAATTTTAAGAAACGAATTAAATTTTCCAGGAATAATTCTGAAATACGAAAATTCCGAAGACTTGTTTTGCTTTGACAATTTGAATCAAAACTAAACATACCCTTTTGTATTTGAAATGAAGGCAAACTTGTCTTTAGGAGCTATCTAATCGTTTTGAGTTTAATTATTCTTACAGGACGAGCGTTGCTGAATATCTAACGTCTCTTTAATCTTTTACATCCACTTATGTAAGGGCAACTGCTTTAATAATTTTTATTTGAACAAGAGTTTGAATGAAATTAAATAAATCATTATTGATTTAAGTCTAAGGATTTCTGTAACGAATTTGAGTAACATTTTATACATATTTGACTGGGAGTTCGTCTAATAATATTAGGACTGCTCAATATCTCAACTTTAGTTTATAATTTTAGTTTTCTAATTCGAAAACAAATATTTTAATTTTTATTTGGATATTTAATTCAGAACTTTGGTTATGAATTAAAATTTCCCCCTTCCCAACAGATTTAAGTAAGTTGTCAAGAATTTGAGCGTAAGAATTTCTTAAAATGATTTGAAGTTGTAATGGTTTTGATGTGTATGAAAAATTTCTCAAACTTAAATGGGACTTTTTATTAGCCCACAGATTCTACTGCAATAATGCAAAAATAGGAAAATTTGAAAATAATTGTTTAGATTTTGTTTTTTTTTTTGTTTATCACATGTTTCTCTGTTTTCTTATATCCTGAAAGGATTTGAGTAGATTTTGACCTAGATGTACTAATAAGAAATTTGAAAATGAAAGGGCTTAATTATTGTAAATAATGTAAAATATTTTACAGGATAAAAGCTAAAGTGATCAGACTCAAAAATCAACTTAAGTAATCGGTTTTATAACATCTATTACGAATTTTTACTAATCAATTTGGCGGTATGATAAAAGTCCCAAGAAGTCAAAAATCTAACGAGAACTTATGGTTCAAAAACAAAGCTGAAAAATCTTTGGAAAATTATAACACCAATGAATATGAGTCAAAAGTTTTTTGGGATTTCGTGATCCACTGAAATATAAAATTTTGTAGTAAAACAATTAAATATTTTCATAGTTTACCAAATAGAAAATCGAGAATTTTTCCTTCCTTCCAAAACCAAAAATTTCGTTACAAATTTTAATATCGATTATAATTTAAGTTTGACGCACCTATACGAAAACATCAAAGTTGTTGAGGAACACCCAAACTTAATTTTGTATTACAGTTTAATACGTCTCTTAAATCTAAAACTCGCATATGAACTCTAAAAATACTTTAAGATTCACATAATTATATTATTTAAGATTAACGGGAATTATGTCACATTTCTTAGGGTAGTCGCTTGTCTCACTTATTGGAATTATAATATCCAAGGAACTTTTGGCTAATTTATTGATTCATAAGTACGTGAAGGACTAATTCCTCGGGGACTTTTGTTATATTGCCATCAATTTCCTATTTGAACTCATATTTATCATATTAACAATTTTAACTTTATTCTAAAAAATTTCCAACCACCAAATAATGCTCGTACTTTTAGGTACTTAGTAAATCTTATTATCATTTCTGTTATATCCAAATATCTCACCATACACATAAAACTCAAAAATCTCTTTAGCAGATTATTTATATTCTCCAAAAAACCTTTAAAATTATAAAAAAAAACTCTGTTATATTTTTTCGAAAAACTTAAATAAACTTCTAATGACGTCAAATATATATTCAAACTAACTTATGTACTATCATTTATAATAACTCATACGTTTTTTTGCTGTTACAACATTAAAAATATATACATTTATGTACATACTATAATAATATATACATACATATGAAGAGTGCAGGCAATAACAATCAACGTCACTTTTTTTAGAAATTGAGAAAATTCAATTAATATTTTCAAAGACTTCTTGCGTATAAAAATGTTCTGAAAGTGTCTGTAAACAAGCTTCATAATTAATGTTTATCCTATTCTTAAAGAAATACAATACAAAAAAATTAAAATAATTTAATATTTTCTTATTTTATTTACAAAAAAAAAAACTTAGTTTCAAAAAAATTCAGTTTTGTACGAAAAAACAATCAAATATTAAAAATTTAGGAAAAAAAAATCAAACAAAAAATAATTTAATAAAAAATAAAAACATAAATAGTTCAAATTAAGTAATTAAATAAAATAACAAAAAATAATTTAACAAAAAATAAAAACATAAATAGTTCAAATTAAGTAATTCATTAAGTTTAAATTTTTATAACGTTAAAACGTATGGATTTGCTTAATTATTATCGTCTGTGTCCGAAACTTGATTCGAATGCGGCAGTGCTTCAAAAAACCGCTGCGCTTCGTCTCTGCAAAATTCTTTAAGTACCATTAAATCATTATATTTTCCAGATGAAAGTGGAATTAGGCTAGTGTAAGAAGGCTTTAAATTTTGTGAACTGTTACCAGTATTTTTATATCTGATTATGTACGAATTCCATGGGCCGTTATATGTGTTTCTTAATTGGAGTGTCCGACTGTGTTCCTTTGTTATGTAGATTTCAGAAATTGGCCTCGTTGCAAATGGAGATTTTTTTTTATAATGATTATTTTCCAAACAACTGCCCCAGTTTTTGAAAATATCTTGTTTACTTTTAATAATGACAAAGGGCGAGGGTTTGACCCGTGAAGATTTAACATGATCGTTCCATTCATCAGGCAATTCTATTTTAAGATTTTGTTTTATTAATCCCATATTTTTGTCACATTCCATGTAACTATGGCCTCGAACGGGAAATGTTATTTTAAATTCCCGTTAGAACATTTTTATTTGTAATAGTCAAGTCAAGTCAATAAAAACAATTCAAAATTTGCCATATTAAAAAAAACTGACATTGATTGTTTTTTCCATTAAAACTGTGACATTGATTGTTCTTTCCCTGTACAGGAAATTTTGAACAGGCTAAAACTTTGATCTCGTTTGGTTTTACATTATTTATTGTTGATAGAACGAAAGATCTCATTTTTGCCTTTCCAATGATACCCATATTGCATTTTCGAAAAAAATTGACATTGATTGTTATTTGCCTGCACTCTTCATATGTATTAATTCACCACATATTGTATAACTTCACATGAGTTTAATATTATTTTTATTTTATTTTATTTTGTTTTGTTTTTTTTTTGCGTTACAAATCCCATTTTTCTTCCATCATAGTTAAGTTTTTTTTTTGTTATCATTTAATTTTTTTTTGTTTTTGTTTTTGTTTTTTTTTGTAGTCTTGTCATTAAAAGTTTTCATTATTATGCAGCATGAAGCGTTGATTATGTACGTACGTTCGTTAAAAATAACAACAAAAAGCTAAGAATAAAAAAAAAACAAAAAAAAAATGACAGAATAAAATAACAAGAGAAAGAAAATAGTTTGTATGAGATGGGTGGGTGGGAGTAAAGTGAGAGACGAAATAAAACAAACAAAGAGAGAGAAGAAGAGAGCAAAGAAATAAATAAAAAAAAAAATAAAATTGAAAAGTAAAGTAAACGTTGTTGTGTAACTCGTCATGTTATAAAAGGATAATCACGACTAGCGATAAAATTTTTTTTTGTATTTCTTCTGCTGTTTTTGTTATTTTGTTGTTTTTTTTTTGTTTTTATTTGTTTTTTTTTTACTTTTTTTTGTTAGTTGAAATATCTAGGATAAGCTTCAATTTTTTTTTCTTGTGTGTTTGTTTCCTTATATATGTACTGACATAATTTGATAATAATTATGTGATGAGCTTTGTTTCTTTTGAGAGTTAGATGTGTTAGTTTTTTTTTTTTTTTATTTTTTTGATTTTATTTTGTTTTTGTTTTTTTTTTGGTTTTAAATAGTATGATGGATGCTCTTATACGTGAGAATTACAAGTAGCTATTTAATATATATACATTATTTTTATTGTTATTGTTTTTTTGTTAAATTATTTTTATTATTATTGTTCGAAATTTTTTTTAAAGTCTTTTATTTAAAAGTAAAAGTTTTTCATTTTGATTTGTAGATTTTGTAAAAAATGTGTGGTGAATTAAATGAAAAAATTATCAAAAAAAAAAACAGTTAGGATAATATTTTAATCGTAAGTAGAACAACCTGAGTAATGAAGCATGGTATTTATATTATGAAAATATCACGGGATCCTAAAAGTATGCAATTTTGTTTTATTTTTCAATCTTTTTGAATAATCTAACTGGAAATTGATCGTTGCACAGGTGGCAACTTTTTTTTAACTAGAAGCTTTAGATACCTTATACTTTATATGGGTCATGCAATATAATTGGACAAAGTATATAAAATTAAAATAACAGGGCTTCCTCATAAATTTCTTAATCAAATCTTAAAAACATGTTTATTTTGACCAAAGTATGGCCTTTTTAGCCGAGGGTCTTACTGATGTTATTATAACTTATTGTATTAATATTAGATTAAAAATAATTAAATAAATATGACCAAAGTTGTGTTTAGGTAATGAAAATGAATTTAAGGTGTCCAACAACGATTTGTTTTTGCAATTTGCTAAAAACGGACTATAAAATATTTGCTAATGCTACTTTGCTTATCTATTAAACTTGGAAAAAAAATGAGACATTGGAAAGAATGGAAAATGAATTTAAATAGGTATAGGAAATTGGTAAATGGAAATAAATTAGTTGTTGAATATTGAAAAATCAAAGTACATGATATTTAAGCTAGGTAATATAAATCTGATATTAATCTAAAAATTTTTGGTATTTGTAAAAAGTTAACCTCAAAATAAAGATAAATTACATTCTAAAATTCCAAACAATCTAAATAAAATACAGTTCAATTAATTAAACGTCTTTAGTCATTGGCAAATTCACATTTAAGTTTGTGGTAAATAAATATTTTGTTAAAAATAACTTAGCTTAGCTTTTACCGAAATTCTTATATTATTTTTCAAGAACTGATTCCTTTCGAAGAAATATTTTGTTGCTCATTTAAGGTTTAAATAGTTCTTCTACTGCTTAAGCATTTTGTTAACAAAATTTAAAGGTCTTTAAGACAATTAAAGGGGATATTTTAAAAGGTAAAGAAATTTAACGGATATTTTTAGGTAAATGTAATAAATTTCGGGCTTTAGGAATCCAGTTTTTTTAAAGTTTTTGAAAATCTTGTTCCTTAAAATTAGTTCCCCCTTTATTAGGTAACTACCTCTTTTTTAATCCTGCTCTTTCAATTCCCGCCCCAGGTTTTTTAAAACACCAAATTTTGATCAAATTAAATTACATTATAGTCTGAATTTGGTAGTAGGCCCCATTCTTAATAATTTTTTAAATAAACTTAATAAGATTTGAAATAATTTTCTTTCGTATTCTTCTTTTTCTTTTACACATTATAGTTTATTAAATTAAATTAAATTACGAAATATAACTTTTATTTAAGAAACTTAATTATAAAATTTTTTAATTATTTAAATTAATTATATTTTCGTAATACACAATAATATCTTTAGTTGTGATGCAACTTTACTATAAGAGAAACGAGTTCACCATGAATGTGAGTTGAAAATTTGATTACCGAAAGATAAAAAAACCTATAAAATATTTAGTTGATAGCTAATTAAAAAACTTTTCTCTTAAAATACTAATTAAGTTATGAATCATCATAATATGAATTGTAGAATACGTTTTTCTTTTTAATTTTCTTATACGTAAGATACACGTTATAATTATTCGTTCTTTTATTAAAAAAAAAATTTTGCATTATTATTATACACACATTTTTGCATACATTTGTACTTTTAAATTTCATTTTCATATGAATTAAGAAAATATATGGAAAAATTTTTCTTTGCATTGATAGCTTTTCTTTTAATTTTAACTTTTATAACTTAACTAATTGCAACAAATGAATTTGAATAGCGTGAATATAAATGATTATATTTTAAACATACCCCGGTTAATTTTTTTTTTTGAAACAAATGATTATTTATTATATAAAACAGTATGTACTTGCATATTTTTCTAGGGGTCTGCTAAGTTATGTCGATTTTTGAAATGCCGTTTCACAATACGTCGATTCATAAATGTCGACGACTAATACACCGTCAATTTCCACTAGATCGATTTTTTGTTTTAATGAAATGTCAAGATCGTTATTTATGAAATGTCAATTCTAAAATGTTACCAAGAAAACAATGTACATTTTTAGAATGTTGGCTTTCCAAAAGTAAGGAATATTCGTATAAAACCCCGATGTTGAAACTAAATCTTTAATGTCTTCGAATTATATTTCCGTACAGTCTTTAACAATCACACCCTTAACAAATAATTGAAATCTGGCTTTTGAAATTCATCCTCCTTCAAACCTAAAGTCGCTCCTTAGTATTTTTATTCTTTAGGCATTTTAAGTAGCAAACCCCCTGCTAAACAAATTATTGAAACCCTGCACCTGTTGAAACTGACTCTAAAATCCATCCCCAAAATCTTTTTATTTACGTCTTTTAGAAAAACTGTATAATCCTGATTTTGTAATTACTATAAGATTTCTCCAAATTCAGAATCTTGACCCACACTTTTGACCCCCTGATTAGATATGTAAACATTCTTTAAAAGGCATATAACCCTGCTTTTGAGCTCATTGAACCAACATTGCCTAAATATTATGGAAAAAGGTATTCTTAGAGTTTATACATTTTCGATATTCGATATTCTAAGCGATTATCTCAGTCAACATTTTGGAAAGTCCACATATTTTAGGACAATCGAAATTTTTGGAAAAAAAAGTTGAGATTTTGTCAGTCGACTTAATGGAAGTTTTTATGTAAAGCAAGGATCCCAAAAGACTTAGTCCTATAATACTATATAGTATTTCAATTATTATAAATAAGTCATATACAGGATCCTAGAAGTCCTAAAGAATTTATATAAATGTCCTTTATTGATATTTAAAAAAATCTTTTGAGTAAATCTATACAAGGAGTTGTAAGTTGTAACTCACAATTTGTTGTTGCAATTATGTTTTTTCAAAGTAAATATAGACCTTTAGTAAAAAAAAAAACAGAGAGAGCGGCCCTTATTATGTAAATGTAAAAGTACAACATAAAAAAGTTTAATTGCATCTGCAACATAAGTAAACAATTAAAAAAAATTAAAATTGAAAGAAAATAAGTACTAACTTGAAAAATGTTAAACTGGGTAGTGGAAAAAGTCCCGAAAACCAGAATGTTCCCAAAAATAGGGAATAATACCAAAACAAAAGATGAAATAAAAGAATTCCATAATTTTTTAAAATGCCATCAATTACTAGGAAAACAGAAATAACACGGCAGACTATTCAAAGGATCATTACATTCATACGGAGAGCATAATTCAGAAAAATAGAAGGGGTTTTCGAGTTGTAGTTGGATTTGAGTTGGGATTTTAAGGTATTTGCGAAATTCTAACTTAGGAGAGATTTAAAGCTATATTCAAATATAACTCCGGCCAAGTACAACATGTATGTTCGATATTCTGAATTAATTGGGATTTTTTTTTGTATGAATCAGGAATGCCGAATTCTCATTAAATTCTTTTGAATTGGCGGGCGTTCGGTATCAATATATATTTACTTTTTAACCAATTTAATAACATTTTAAAGTTTTTGAGAGATTGTTTCATATGAAATAAGGCCCGAGTAAAAAGTGAAGTAAAATTCCAAAATAATGAACCCTCCAATTTTGGGGTATTATTCCTTATTTTTTTTTAAAAATGGGGATTATTTCCGATGCAATTTTTTGGAGTGTTGTTTCCTTTTCTGTTGGGGAAATGTTGTTTCCGAGGCTATTTCAGTGATCCTGTTAAACTATTTTCCAATAACAAAGGTTAAAAACTAAAATTTGATATAAAATATTTCTGTTTTTTGTTATGTAATGTGTTCCAGTTTTTCCTAAAGAAACCCTTTAAAATTATCGTTGTGTAACAGAGAAGTAAACAAAATTTTTAAAAGAAAATATGAAAATTCTTTCGAATTACTTTTTGATTTGATTGTAAACTATATATAGTTCCCTGTTTCTTAATAATGTAAAAGAGTTACCGCAAATTATACAGGTCAGTATTATAATTATGTTATGGTTCACCAACCATATAAAACTATGTACTAATAAATATAGACCTTCATTATGTAACATGCATACTAAAAATTAAATATATATATATATTTTTATATACATGCTATAAATTCGATGAATTAAATTATTTGTACAAGAAATATGGTAATGTCCTTTAACCACGATATTTTGCATAGTTGAGAGGACGCCGTCGTCTTATAAAAAAAATTAAACTTTGTTTATTGTGTTTACTTTTAAATGAAAGCAATGAAGAACACGTGACTTTGTTTTATGCAATTTGTTTTATTGTTTTTTAGATTTAAAAATAACAGATAAAAAATTTCCAGGAAAATTAAAGTTTTATGATTAAAAATAGTGAAGACGTAACTGCGTTAATTAAAGTGTAAAACAATTCCTAATTATTAGAGTTTTGTAAAGTTGAAGAAGACTCTCTGGCAAATGCAAATTACTTAGTACTTTAATTAATAGAATTACGCTGGTACATATACTACTTAACTTTAGGAAAAATTAATACAATTTTTAAAATATTCATGACATAGGTCATAGCCCTGTAAAGTACCATTTAATTATAATAGGACGAGCTGAAAATGACAGATATCCTCTCGTTTTAAATCAGAAAGAAATAACAAAGAGCGATATCACGTAAGTGTCGAGGTCATAAATCCCTGAAGGAAATATAAGCCAAAAGTTCCTGGGAGATTAAAGCTTTATTTAGTGCGCCAATAACATGACTGAAACCTGTGCAGCTGCTACTCAATAAATTATATTAAATTAGTACTAATTTTGCACTGCACTTTCTCAGTATAAGGTATTTTAAATCTCTAATAAATTATAACAGAGTTGCTTAAGACGGAACTGCATGAGTTATGGAAAATATTTTTCAAACCCACGTTTAATGAGGATCGATCTTTGAAAAGAGTTTTATAAGCTTCTAAAAGGAGCCCAAATCCCAATTTATAAGATAAAATGTTCCTTGAGATCTCATCTATAAGCTTGCCCTAGAATAGAGAATAAATGTAAATATATTATAGCCGACAACATTTTCAACTCTTATAAACGAATAAAATTTCCAATAGATTCAATTTAATTTGTTATAGTGTTGGAATAATTTTATTTTTGAATTATAAGGTATTTCTGTATCTGCGAGTTATATTATTCAATTAAATTATTTATTCATATTTTTTATTTTTATATTAATGTATTTTGTATTATTAGAATTAGAACTCATTAAATAGGACCCAATAGAATTTTCAAAAGGGGTTTTTCACTTTTACTAGAATTCGAGCCCTCGTCATAAATGAAAGGTAGAAATATTTACGATTGTGCCTGTTGTGTGATTCCCATTGAAAAAAGTAAAAATTATAATATAATTTTAAATATTTGAAACAATTGAAATCCAATAGAGAGAAGTTAAAATATTCGAAATGAAAATAAAAATATTCTTTAATGGCCTACATTAAAACTAATTTACCCCAAAATCTAATTTTAATAACAATAACATAAATAAATATGAAGTTCCGAGATTTTTCCAAAGTAATTTTTCTTTTCATTCGAAAGTAATAATGTTTTTCCTGATTATATTATATTAAAATACTTTATAATAATTTTCAGCCTATTAAAAACATATTAATTTTACATTTTACTTCTTATTTTAATTTAAATAATTTGCCATACAACATGGTCACGTTTTATTAAATCAAATTACAACATATTTAAATAACGAAATCGGAAATAAAAATGAAACAACTTATAAAAATATTAAATTAATCTTAATTTACCTTTTTATTCAAAATATTAATATTTATTAAAATAGTTTTTCATTTAATTTATAATATTTCCTAAATAGTAACTGTATCCTTTTTTGAAGTTAAGAGTTAGCAATAACTAATAAACTAAACTTATTTTGGGTTAGAATTACACTTAACTACTTTAAGATTTCAAGTTTTGGTTATCTACCAATACACATTTAATTATAGGCGTCATGTTATAAGACCCTTTAAAAAAAAATCCTCGGTCAACTTAACGACTTTTTCAGATATATACTTCCAATGACTGAACTCACAATATTTAATATAAATTTATTAAATTACTAATTTGAATTAATGGGTTCAAAGCCTATTATTTTATCTTGAAACAAGTATTTTACCTTGTACAAAATTGGGCTCTATTTCACATTCAATGAAAATTATTATCCCGAATTTTTAATTTTTAAGAAAACATATAGAAAAACACTTTCTTAATAAATTAATAAGTCATAAATACGAAAAGATATTGTTAGATTCTGCGAAGAAACACCTAACAAAATATTGCTCTAAAAGCTCTAAAAGTTAGAGTCTAATTTCATAATGAGTTTATCCCCACTAAACTAAAACTAAAAAAATTAACACTATTCGGAATAAAATTAAATTAATGAACACCCACCCATAAATTGGGACTTTAATTCAATGTAAAATAACCCCCAAAAATAAAAATTAAATAATGCCCAAAAGTGTTAATTATTTTTGTTAAACTTTTGTTAAAAACGGAATAAGTACACCCACTTTGACAGTAATTTTACAATGGCATTCCAAATTTTTAGGAATGGTATATTGATGCTCTACAAATTTTACAAAAGTGAAGTTAAGCCATTTTTGGGGTTCTATTCTGAAATCCGGATCTTGTTTTGTACAATACACATCCAAAGCTTCACAAAAATTTCATAACCATATTTCATTTTTCGCGTTTTTTTTTGGGCATTATTTATCGAAGCCTTGTTTTTTAATTCGACATAACAAAGTTGACAATTAAGAATAAATATTATATTTCCCTCCCTTTCTAGTCTTCAATTAATCCCATTAAAAATTAACCGTTATTTTCATTTAAAGGTAAGAATAATTCCTACTTACAATAAATAATTCTTTAGTTTTTAATGTAAATTAGATGTTCTTATTATAATTTCATGACAATGTAATGTGAAGGAACTATTTGTCTATTATCTTCCACTTGACAAAATAAAATAATAACGGATTTATATTTAACCTCAAAGACAAAAGATTTATTTTTTAAAAGGATTATTTCAATGTAATCAAGATTAGGTGTCAATTAAAATTAAATTTAATACATACTACCTATGTTTTGTATGGAATCAAATATTTAAAACTAATTTATAAAATCATCTTACATCTACTTATTCTTAATAAAATTTTTCGTTTTTGTATTCTTTTGATAAACAAGTTTTTTTACAGGAAACAGTTATAATATTTAAGAATTGCGGGAAATTAAAGGATATTAAATGTATGTATACAACGCCTTAGGTGGGCCGGTCACATACAACGTATGCCAGATTCCCGCATTCCAAAAAAAGTATTGAACGGGAAAATAGAAAAAGACCAGTGGGAAAGCCGAGAAATCGATGGGTTGATGCAGTCGAGTCAGACGCTGTATCAATGCTGCAAGAGCAAAATTGGATAACTGCTGCCCAAGATCGCGTGAACTGGAAGAGGATGATTACGGAGGCCAAGGTTCGACAAAGAACTGATATAAAATGGATTTTGTATTCAAGTAATTTTTTTGGATAACTACTATTTTTGTGAGGTCTTAACATTCTAAATTTAATATTTTATTAGATTTTTTTTTTATTTTTGTCCAATATATTTTTAAAAGTTAGACTAAGAAGACTCGTACCTTAGGTATAGATTTCGAAAAAGTATAGATGTTGAACTTGATTTATTTATTAAAATAATTCTTAATGAATTCAAAATACAAAATTCCTACAGAAGATGCATCCTTAAATTGCTTGTCACATTTAAAACATCACGGATTTTAATCGACGCAATTCGTTTTAAGGTGATATTAAAATCATTATTAAATTGGTATATTAATAACAGTTAATTATGAAAATATTACAGTTAATTTATAAAAACAGTTAAAAATGTCACACATTAGTAAAAATAAACCTCCTTCCCTTGAAAAATATCTTGCTTTTTATGAACATTTCGAACCGAACCGAACCGTTTTTCGTGACCTCTGAATTTTTGAACACTGCAGTGTGTTGTATTAGCTTTATATTGGATTAATAAGTGATTTTTATATCTGTGAGTTATATTTTTTTAAGTTGAATGTTAACCAAATAAAAATGTTTTTTCTTTTTAGAATAATTCGATTCAGGACTACTCTACTTTAAAGGGAAGCACTCTAACTACTTTGTTGTTCTTCTGGTGGATTATTTAGTGATATGATGTTATAACAAATATAATTTAATCTCGAATGCAAGGATATGTTAAAAAAATTTATTGAATCCTTCAAAATTGGTCGTTACTTTGCTGGTCATTAATTTGACATTTGGTGGTGCTATAGATTTTGCGCGTACAAGATTGTCTCTAGATATCGGTATAGTTTAAACTAAATTTTTGAAACAGACGATATTGCTGGTTTACACAGGGTGGCGCAAAACAACCGATATGGTTTGAATGTTTAATAATTTTTTAAATTTATTTCTGTTTTTTTTATTGTTTTTTCACAATTTTGTCAAGAAAACTTGGGGAATTGGAAATGGAACAGTACACAAACACAACAGAACAGCGATCAACAATTGTTGAATTTTATTTTGAAAATCTAATGTTGAATCTAATGTTAATTTCCAATTGAATAGTTTCGTAAACAAGCAAAATTGCATGATGTGTGCTACGGTGAATCTAAGAACAGTTCATCAGCGACAGTTACACTGAATCCTGAAAAGATCATTGGCCCATATTTCTTTAAAAATGCACATAGTGCCTTGGTTACGATTACTGGTGCTGAATATCGAACGATGCTGGACAATCTTTTGAGGCAAGCTGTAGAAAACCATCCACTGTTGTGGTTCCAACAAGATGGAGCCACAGCCCACACTACAAGGGACACAATGGCTCTGTAGAAATATATAATATAAAATAAAGAAATATATTAGAATTTACTTACAATATAGGATATAGAAATTCAATTAACAATTAATTTAACTTAAATAGATATCCATCTT
The DNA here is from genome assembly GCA_963082915.1 of Dolichopus griseipennis. Taxonomy (NCBI): domain Eukaryota; kingdom Metazoa; phylum Arthropoda; class Insecta; order Diptera; family Dolichopodidae; genus Dolichopus; species Dolichopus griseipennis. Next base: position 131,426,096 of record OY720442.1, read on the forward strand.
TATTATTAATAGATATCCATCAGTATTAAATATTAATTATTTACTATTTACAAAATCATTCAATATTTCAGAACAATTACAAATAATTTTTACAGTTATATGCAAATTAATTTAAAATATTCTAAATCTATTTTTTTAATTTAAAGAACCGATTAAAATTTAATCCAATACTAAAAGTAGAAATTAAATATTAAAAAGTTCAAAAATATTTTAAAATAGTTTAAAAATATCTAATAATAATATAAAATTTAATTTAAAATCTTTTTCTAAAATAAAATCCAAAATTTTAATAATAATATTATATTCTATCGGATTCCTACTATTAAAAAATTTTAGAAATACAAAATGCAACCAATAGATACTATTTTGAAATGTGAAACGATTTCTACAATTATACAGTATTTTAGTATTTGCTTAAAATGACATATTTATTTAAATTGAAAATTAATTATTAAATAATATTTTCGAAATAAAACAAAAATCATAAAACTATTTTTTAATTAAAAATATCAAAATTAATCTGAAAAAACAGAAACTAAATCAACACAAAAACATCAAACGTATCACAATTTTAAAATAAATTTTATATAGAGAGAGAACAGTTCAACATAAATAAATACGATATTTCGAATTTATTTTTTATACCCTACACCTATAGAATAGGTAAAGGGGTATATTAACTTTGGTATGGTGTTTGTAACCACCTAAAGGAAGCGAGCTAGATATGGAAAAGTATATATATTTGTGATCAGCGTGACCGCCTTAGTCGATATAGCCATGTCCGTCCGTCCGTCCGTCCGTAGGCACGATAACTCAAAAAATAATGGAGCTATCTTGATGAAATTTTAACTGTAGGTTACTAGGACTGAAAGTACGGCGGGGATTGCATATGGGCGAAATCGGCCCATGGGTTCGGATTCTGGACCTTTTAATCGGTTTCAGGGCTAACGAACAAATATAAAAAATCACGATAACTCAACAACTAATGACGCTATCTTCATCAAATTTGTGCTGTAGGTTACTAGTAATGAAAATACTTCGGGAATTGCGTAAGGTCGGGATTGGACCATGGGTTCGGAACCTAGAACTTTTTGATCGAATTTAGGCCAAACGAGCATAATTCCGAAACCAATGAAGATAGAACCTCCAAATTTAGTATCAGGGTGTCCCTTCCTATTTCCTAAGTGTCTTGTGAATTTGGGTCCCATTGGAGTAGTGGGTCGGGGACCAGCCACACATTTCCGAAGACCTTAAAGCATATCTTTAAAAGTAATAAAGATAACAACTTGAAAAAATGTAGAAGCTTCCAATTTGCCACAAGGGTGTTCTTTACTATCTCTTGCGTGTTCCCCTAATTTGGGATCAATTGGAGTGGTGGTTCTGTACCCCTCTCAGACCTCCCAAGTTTTAAAGGCTTATAATCGAAATTACTAAAAATAGTTACTTAAAATTAGGATAGACCGTTCAAATTGTGTACAAGGGTTAACTAGTACTATAAGTACAGCGCGGACTATATAAGGGCGAAATCAGCCCAACGGTTCGGATTCCGGACCTTTTAATCGATGTCAGGGCTAAGGAACATATATAAAAAATCACGATAACTCAACAACTAATGAGGCTATCTTCATGGAATTTGTGCTGTAGGTTATTGGCAGCGAAACTACGGCGGTGATTACGTACGGTGAGGATTGGACAATGGGTTCGGAACTTAGAACTTTTTGATCGAATTTAGGCCAAACGAGCATAATTCCGAAACCAATGAAGATAGAACCTCCAAATTTGGTATCAGGGTGTCCCTTCCTATTTCGTAAGTGTCTTTGAAATTTGAGCCCCATTGGAGTAGTGGATCGGGGACCAGCCACTCAGTTCTTAGGCCCTTAAAACATATTTTCGAAATTAATAAAGATAGTTACTTGAAACAAATGTAGAAGCTTCCAATTTGCCACAAGGGTGTTCTTTACTATTTCTTGCGTGCCCCCCTAATTTGGGATCAATTGGAGTGGTGGTTCAGAACCTCTCTTAGACCCCCCAATGTGTAAAAGCTTATCATCGAAATTAATAAAACTAGTAACTTAAAATTAAGATAGAGCGTTCCAATTGTGTACAAGGGTTAACTAGTATTGAAAGTATGACGGGACAGCATATGGGCGAAATCGTACCATAATTTCGGGTCCTGGAACCCTTGAAAAGTTCAAGGACTAACAAACATATATCTTAAAAACACCATAACTCAAAAAATAATGCCGGTATTTAGATGAAATTTAACAGTAGGTTACTAGTAATGAAAGTACCATGGGAATTGGTTGTGGTCGAGTTTAATTTCAAAGCCAAAGAATATATTTCCTATGTCCTATGTGTCTCCGAAATCTAGACTTAATTGTAGGGGTTCAGCTATGTTCAAAGGTACTTGCTGCATTTATGTAAAATTTATTTTTATATTTAAATGAATTATATGAAAAGGTGTAAATTTTTAATTGTATTTTAGAAATACATTTATTGCATATTTTGGGTTTATAAGTTTTTCTATTAGGTATATAAACTAACCATTTAAAGTAATTGCAATTTTTAAAAATTTGGGTTATTAAATATATTATGCTTTGATTATCTTTTTATCACAAAATTTAATAATTAGAATTATTTCATTTTGTAATTGAATTGGAATAAATATATTTTCATTTATTTCAAGTTTGTTTGTTTTTTAATATTTTTAAATAGATAAATTAGTAAGAATTTGTAGTATTTTTTAATAGATAGGGTAATTAGAAAATGTTTTTAGTATTATACAGTTAATTTGGTTAGCTATGTCTTACGATCAAATTAATAACAGCTTCTATGGTGTTAAAATGACTTATGGATATGTCCTTAAATTTGAACCAAATAGGTGTAGGGTATTTCTAAGTCGGTTGCACCGACTGACTGTTTCTTTACTTGTTTTATTTTTTAGACTTCCAGAGTAGAAAAATTTTTTTCAAAATAATTTTAATATTTCAGATAAAATCATTAAATCATAAATAGCAGATGAAATGAATTTTCCTCCGAAACAAACTAAAATGGGAGCACATCAAAATTCCAAATCGCATAATCTTAAAGTAAAAAAATCTCATAATTTCAAAATCCCAAAGTTGCAGAGTCCCAATCATTATATCAAATGATCCCAAATTTCAAAACCCCAAATCGCATAATCTTAAATTTCAAAATTCCAATCACAAAATTCTAAAATTAGAAATTTTCCGACTGTTGTAAATTGATTTTCTGCATATATGCCATTTTAAAAATGTCAAAAAATGTCAAAATTATGTATAAATGTCAAAATTAAAATAATACTTTAGGAGAAAAGCCTGTAAGAATTGACATTCTATTAGCTTTGAATTTAGAATTGAAGCGAGATTCTTAATTAGGAAGGATCTAAGAGTTTGTTACAGAATTAGGATTATATGACTTTTCTAGAATATCCATGTATATATGATTTAGGAAGGAATTATAATGGGTTACAAAATTACAAATTTTTGAAATTTTGTTCCCAATTCGAATAAGATTTCGCAATTTAGGCATCTGTAAATTGGGCTTGTGTGATTTGGGATTTTGCAATATGTTAAAAATTTTTCAGGTTTTTTAATCTGAGATTTTTTGTTTGAGACTTTGTGATTTTGGATTTTATGATTTGGAATTATGATTTCAGTACTCAACCCAAATGAAAAAAAGCCGAAAAAAGTTAAAAGCTTGGCATCACTTGTACCGACTTCATATTTTTTTATTAAAATACAACACGTATCATATTGAGCAAAACGCGTGTACATGTTCAAAGAAAAACCGAAAGGAAAGCAATGAAAAGCAAATTTAATCCTTTCTGTCTTTTTATTTTTCTTTGATATTTTTCAATGAAAATTTTTTTAATGAAATTGTACACAGAATAAAAGAGAGGAAAAGGAAGAAGAGATATATAGCTAAAGTCAAATAATATCTTCATCTTTGTCATAAGAATTTTAAATATTGAAAAAATAAGGGAAAAAATAATATTATAAGTTATTTTCAATTTTTAAGTAAATAAAATATTCTACATTCTATTTAAGATTGAAATGAATTTTCAAAAAAAAAAACAAGTGATGATAAAAAACCAAGGGTTTTTAAAAAAGCACATTTTCAAAATAATATAGTGTTTCATACTAAGACTTTTATCGGAATATAATGTTCAAGCTTTAATATTAACGTTTAAGGAAATATATACGTTGGTGACTAAGTTACTGCTTACTTATAAAAACAGTAAATTTTTTATTTTAAAGTTCTAATAGCCCTTCAATGGGGAAATTTTAGATATAGGGCTTTTTTGGAATTTGCAGGGGCTGTAGCTTCGTAACCCTTCAAAATTAAGAAAAATATTTGACACATGTTGAAACATAATTATAGAGCTTTCAATTTTGTATATCACTAAAAAAAAATTTGGACAGGTATTCCAGTTACAGGTGTTTAAAAATAGCAAAATTTCAATTTTCGAGCCCTTATAGCTCCTAAATAGGGGGCTTGACAAAAAAATTTTGTTAACCGACTCCTACTAATTTCTGAGTATCTAACTTCTCCCAAAATTTCAAGGCCCTAGCTTGAACCGTTCAGAAGATATGTGTGGTCAAAAATTTTGCAAAAATTGAGTTTTGTGTAATGTTAAATTTTAGTACCGTATGGTAACCCTAAACATTTGCCTGTTAAAAATTTATAAAGTTTGTGAAACCAGCTATCGTTTGCCGTTTTCAAATTGAAAATATATCTAACAGAACTCTTATTATAACCATTTAAATATAGGGCTTTTTCCAACTTTGGGGGGTTGTAGCCCCGTAACAGGTGGGGCTACAAAAAAAAATTCTTCTACGAAATTATTTTTTTTGCAAAAACTACTCATGGTTAAAATTTCTTAACTCTATTTCAGACGGTGTAAAAGTTTTTGTAAACATACGGACGGACGGACGGACAGAGTGAGGCTATATAGGCACATTTTTACAAAATTTTTTGAAAATGTGCTAAAAACATTGAAATTATATAATAATAAATTTAAAAATATTTTTTTCATATCTTAACTAATATTTTGAAGAATTTGTTTAAGGGATGATGATCACAGATGAAACAACAGCAACAGATTAAAATTGAATAGCAAAATTTTTATATTAATCAATTTCGAAATAAGTACTCCATTTTCAATAACTGATATCTTAACATTTTAAAACCTGCGTTTTATTTACTCAAATACGCGAGATAGTATAATGGAACCATATCCCATAAAATGTGCTCCCAAAAGATGATAATAAATTTTTGAAAAATATTTAAATTGACATAGACATTTTTCTTCTTTCCCCATCCCAAATAATCCGACAATCTTTAATACATTTAAACCACATTTCTATCCTAGTAACAAAACTGCACATTTTTATCTCAGATCCCTTCCTGAAGATTAGTTCAAAACGGGTTCGATTTTGTTATTTTAAAGTAGCACACCTCCCAAAAGAACACTGCTCACTGCAAATTTTTATTCTATAGCCTTAAAGTATGCAATATTATTTTGATATATCGATGCTTTAGAACGCAAACATGCTAAGTAACATTTTAAAAAAAAATAAGTTTGTTTGCATTAATACTAATATCGGAAGATCCTTTTTCAGTTAATAAAATCTCTTTAAGTGTACGTTAATTAGTTCCTGAAATCCTTGTGCTACAAAAAGGTTTAGTACAAGGACGAAGATTACAAAAATGTTATGTGTTTTCTTAGAATGTACTAAAAATAAATGAATACTGATTAAACGCAAACAAGTAAGACACTTAGAACTTTATTACCACCAAAATTTATAAACTAATCAAATACAAAAATTCTAAGTGCTTACTCAGAATTTTGATTACAAATAATCTATACTGATTAAACGCAAAAATGCTAAGTGCACAAAATAAATAATAAAAAATCTCAGATTTTTTTAAAACATTTGTTTTTAAAGAAAAAACTTAAAAATCAAAAAAGCTTTTAACACAATCTTCCAACTTGCTCGATTGTGAGAATTGTCAAACTTTCAATACGCTCCTGTGTAAAATTTTAAATTTGTTACTTATCATTTAGGCAATTAGGCAATTATTTATAAGGCTCAAAATGGGATTAAAAAATTATCTCGAAATGGAATATTGGAAAATTGATCTCGAACTGCAATCACAAAACGGTTTTATTCAAGGGGGGTTTTTTGAGTTACATCCTTATTTTTGTACGATCTTCCCAGAATTTTGTAAATTTTTTGTGTCTTGTATTCTTTTTTTCTTGACTAGGTACTTAAAAAAAAGCATTATAACAAATACGGCACCCATTTTGTATAGCCCTTGCTCCTTTTTAACAAAATGCATACCTACTTATAAATTATAAAAAAATTAACAAACCCTATACTATAAAAGTTATGAAAACAAAACAATGACAGTCAGCTGTAGATATTTTTAAATTATATAAATAAAACTTAAATAAATAAATACAATAATATTACTAAACATAAAAAATTTATTTAACTTTTTTTCCATTTTCTTTTCATTTTCTTTCCGTTTTCTTCTTTAGTTAAAGATGATGGTACATAGTTTGTTAATGTTATAGATGCTGTTGATGCTAATATTGTCTGAATAGTACAAATAAACTGTTGCTAAATTGAATTTTTATTCATAAAGACATCGCATTAAATTATAAATGTATATACATAATTCATGTATATGTATATAATTATATATTAAAATATTTAGATATATATTAAAATTGTTTTTGTTTAAGTTTAGTGAACTTGTACATAACTTCTTTGGAATTCTTAATATATGAGAAAAATTTCTCCAAAAAGATAAAAAAAGTTTTTTTTCCATTTTTAGTAAATTTTCAAAATAACAAATGCATGGCAATTTTATTGTACAAATGTGCTAATAGAGGAAAACAGTCTTTCTATATTGTTCAAATGAATTCCGTATACAATTTAAACATGATATTAGATACAAATGATTTTCATTAGATACAATTATATCTTGTTATATTGCTACATAGTTTTGTATTTGAGTTATACGGTATTCTATATATTCTGTGATTTATATTTATTTATTTATTTTTTTTTTTATTCCTTTCTCACTCCTTTAAGGAGTATAGGGCATTCACCAAGTTTATTTTAAACTAGGCTTCAGTTTCTTTAATCGTAATATTCACTAAGCCGTTGATTACTCGACTGTAGCTATTGTACAAGGCTATGAAATATGAATGCACAAATGTTAACTTTGTGCGCCATCTATAATCTTACACAAGAATTATTTATATATTTTTATTAATATCTTATTTTATTTTACGATATAAACTATTACGATATAATTATACAATTTCACGATATTTTTTTATTAGATATGATCTGACCGGGGTTTGAATCCGAGACCTTCCACATGAAAGGCGACGTCTTTACCACTACGCCATTGGTCAGATGTCTGTGATATTAATTTAATTAAATTATTTATTTCGGCATATTGTTATATTAATTAACTAGTAAAAAAGCCTGTCGGACGACAGGTATAATTTTAATTTCTCTTTTTATATATATTCTTTTTTCCTGCTATTGACTGAATCAATAAAAGGAAATTCGTTACCTAAAGAACATTAAGTTAACATTATAATAGTTTGTTTTAGTTTTGTAAGTGATAATAAAATAGAAGTATGCATACTAAAGTGTAAAAATTATTAAAATTTTCTGTATCTACCTGTTAACAGATTTCTCATACGTTTTGATTTTTTTTTTTTCTGTTCATAATTTACATTTTATAAGTTTCATTTTTTCTTTCTTTTTAGCACATTTTCAAAAAATTTTGTAAAAATGTGCCTATATAGCTTCACTCTGTCCGTCCGTCCGTCCGTCCGTCCGTCCGTCCCTTTTTACCTACGATTGACTAAAAAATATCAGAAATGGGTAGGTATTGCAATAAAAATAATTTAATGTTAAAACTTTTTTTTGTAGCCCCCCCCGTTTCGGAGCTACAGCCCCACAAAGTTGAAAAAAGCCCCATATTTAAACAGTTATAATTAGAGTTCTATAAGGTATATCTCCAACCTGAAAACGGTAGCAGACAGCTGTTTTTATAAGCTTTACAAGTTTTTAAAAGCCAATTGTATAGGGTTACCATACGGTACTAAAATTTACCGTTATTCAAAGCTAAGTTTTACAAAATTTTTGGTCCCTCATAACTTCGGAACGGCTAAATCTAGAAACTTGAAATTTTGGGAGAAGTTAGATCCTTAGAAATAAGTAAGAGTCAGTTAACAAAATTTTTTTGTCACGCCCCCTCTTTAGGAGCTGTAAGGGGTCGAAAATTGAAATTTTGCTAAAAATTTAGCTTTTAAACACCTATAACTTGAATACCAGTCAAAATTTTTTTTTATTTGTATACAAAATTGAAAGCTCCAAAACGAAAGTTTCAATAAGTGTCAAAGGTTTTTCTTAATTTTGACTTTGTCCGTCCGTCCGTATGTTTACAAAAACTTTTACACCGTTTGAAATAGATTAAAGAAATTTTAACCACGGGTAGATATTACAAAAAAATTAATTTCGTAGAAGAATTTTTTTTTGTAGTCCCACCCGTTACGAAGCTACAGCCCCCCAAAGTTGGAAAAAGCCATATTTTTAAGTTGTTATAACATGAGTTTTCTTTAAGTGTATTTTTAATCTGAAAACGGCAAAAGATAGCTGGTTTTATAGGCTTTACAAAAATATAAAGTTTAAATGTATAGGATTACCATACGGTACTAAAATTTGCCATTAAGCTAAACTCAACTTTTGCAAAATTTTTGGCCCCATATATCTTCTAAACGGTTCAACCTAGGGTCCTGAAATTTTGGGAGAAGTTAGGTCCTCCAAAATTAGTAGGAGTCGGTTAACAAAATTTTTTTGTCACGCCCCCTGTTTAGGAGCTATAAGGGCTCGAAAAATGAAATTTTGCTATTTTCAACCACCTGTAACTTTAACACCTGTTCAAATTTTTTTTTACAAATATGCAAAATTTATAGCTGCAGCATTATATTTCAACATACGCTAAAGGTTTTTCTTAAATTTGAAAGGGTCTCTTTAAATTGAAGAAATTGTTTCTTAGTCTTAACCATTTTTGGTTTGATAATAATATTCTAGGTAAAATTCCAAATTTTGTTGGAGTTCAAAATTGATTTTGAACCGGAAACCGGAAAAAAATGGAAGGGTGAAGGCAGGAGGGGGTGGGCAGATCCATCATAAGTTTGCTAAGCAAAAATTTGGGAACCTTCCCCATTGAAGGGCTACTAGGTCTTCAAAATTAAAACTTTTATGTTCTTATAAATCAGTAACTTATTCACCAGTGTAAGTTTTTCCAAAATTAAACGTGAACATTGAGCTCCAATATTATATTTCGCACTTCTTAAAAGGTTTTTTGAGTGAATTGGAGTTATATTCTAAGTATTTCACTACTACTCATATAATTAATAAATTAATGAAATAACTAAATTATAATATTATAATAATATATATTTTTATAAAAATAAATGATAAAATACTCAGTAAGAAACCGTATATAATTTTAAAAATGTGCATTTTAAAAACCCTTGGTTTTTTTCCCTCACTTGTTTTATGTAAGTATTTGTTATTAGAAGTATGTTACATGTATGAATAACACTTAACATTAACATATTGCAACAGTATCAGCGTCTTTTATTATATTTATAAAAAATAAAAACTACAAATTAAAGTTAGTTATTAGTTCTGTAAGTGTATTTAAATAAAAGTATACATACTGAAATGTAAAAAATTTCTTTAAACGTTTTTATTTTAATTTTCTGTATCTATCTGTTAAGAGATTTCTTATACGTTTTGATTTTTTTTTTTTTCTGTTCATAATTTACATTTTATCAGTTTCATTTTTTCTTTCTCCTTTGTATATAAGAATTTGTAATTAGAAGTATGTTACATTACATGTGTCAATAACACTTAACATTAACATAATTAAAGAGCAGAAGCATCTTTTATTATATTTATAAAAAATTTTCTGTATCTACCTGTTAACAGCTTTCTCATACGTTTTGATTTTTATTTTTCTGTTCATAATTTACATTTTATCAGTTTAATTTTTTCTTTCTCTTTTGCATGTAAGGATTTGTTATTAGAAGTATGTTACATGTGTGAATAACACTTAACATTAACATAATGCAACAGTAGCAGCAGTTTGTCTTTTATTATATTTAGACGTATGCATTTTCTTAAAGATTTCTTATACGTTTTGATTTTTTTTTATTTCTTCTGTTCATAATTTACATTTATCAGTTTCATTTTTTCTTTCTCTTTTGAATGTAAGTATTTGTAAGTATAAGTATTTTACATGTGTGAATAACACTTAACATAACATAGGGCACGTTGGTCAGCAGCAGCAGCAGCAGCAGCAGCAGTTTGTCTTTTATTATATTTAGATTTATTTTTTATTAAAAATATATAATTATTAATAAATTATTGATTAAACCATTAATTTTAAGCCAATGACAAATGGCAGCTGAGTCGAATTGAAAACTAGATAAATGTTTTAAATTTTTTATTTGTTTATTTTTTTTTTATTATTTATTACAAACCATGTGATAAGTGAGTGAATCTGCCTGTCTTTTTGAGACACGGCAGTTAAATTTATTTTATATGATGGTATAAACTATTACGACATCAATTATTTATTAGATGATCTGACCAGGATTTGAACCAGAGACTTTTTGATTCAAAAGGCAAAACTCTAACCACTGAGCTATCAGTCAGGTTATAAAAGTTTTTTTTTTTCATTTTAACTGGGATTCGAATCTTGACCTTTCGCATAAAGGTCAGAATTCCAATCACGATGCCACCCAGCTGTTCGTTAGATCATTGGAAATAAGTATGAGTCAATTGAGAAATTATTTTTACATTATTTCTCTATTGTAAAAGGCAGAGTAATATAGAGCTCACAATTCAGTATTTTTAAAACGCTAATTATTTGAGGACCTGACAACATTTTTTTTCAAATACCAATTATACAAAATTTAAGTATTCAAAAATTTATTACAAGCATTTGTGAACACTTTTTCTTAAATACAAAGGTCTTCTTTAATATAAACTAAAGTATTAATCATACTTTATTATATTATGAAATATTGTTTAATTTTGGAAATGTCATTTTTAAAAAACCCTTTCATTTTTTAATAACTTGTTTTTTTGATACTTTCTTTCTTTCATACATATAAAAAATATTTGTCTGTCATATATTTCTATTTATGGAATTAAAAAAATGTCTATATGACACCATCATGGTACAAAAATACTCATACAAACAAATATCTAACTGTATATTATCATAGTATCTAGTCAAATAAACTTATATAATAATGAGACAAAAGTTTGTTTTTTTTTGAAAATAATAAAAAAATTTTCCATCTCTTTTTTAATTCAACTCAAGTCAAAAATTTAATTAATATACTCATTTCCCAACTGTAAAACAAGGATTATTAAAAGCAGTTATATATTATATCTTTATATTGTATTACATTTTATAAAAATATATTTGAAGTTTATATTTGAAGTTCAAAATTTAATTTCACTCCATTTTAGTTTTTTTTTTTGTTTTCTTTTTTTTGTAATTAGTTGTCACAAAACTATAATAAGCATTGAAAGTTGAAGACTTGTAGTTTTCTTTTTGTTTTATTCATTGTTATTTAAGATGCATTCTAAAAAAAGTTTCACTAGGTAATTATTTATTTTATAATATATTTTAATATAGAAAAATATTTAATAGTTTTTCACTAGGAATGTTTTTGGTTATTGAAAATAATTGAAATTACAAACTTATCAAACGAGGAAGATTTATAGTTGCCCTTGTCAACTTTTAGATACCCGTGTATACCCATTATGATGTATAAAATAAATAGGAATTTCTCATATAAAACATAACAAATTTTGTTTGACAGAAAATTCAAAATATTTGTTTTTTTATATTTAATTACAAAAATAATAAATTAAAAAAAGATGAAATTAAAAAACAATATGATCTGACCTACTTCGAACCGACACTTTTCAATTGAAAAGTCCACGACCTAACCACCAAACCATAGAATTTTTGAGAATGAATAAAAAAAGAAAGGATTAAAAATTTAAATATAATATGACCTGTATTTGAACCGAGACGTTTTGATTAAAAGTCCGACCTCCTAACCACTAAACTATTAAGTGATTAATAATTTAAATACATTTTGTTTGTTATTCTATTTAGTTCCTATTTAGTTATTAGTTTTGAAAATATGCATATTAGTTCAAAAACTTGTATGGGAGCTACCCGCAGCCCTTGTCAGATTTTAACCAAAAACCATAATGAACATACAAATTGTCTAAAAATTACTTTGTGTAAGTTTCGAAATTCTAGCTCCTTTGGTTTTTGAGTTAATGGATGTACGGACAGACATAGCTAGATCTATTACTTTTCGATGCTGATCTTATACGTACTTTTGACACTATATCTAGCTCGTGTAGATCGATGCGTTACAAACGGAGGAGTAATTTTAATATACCCGTGGCCTTATTTGTAGAAGAAAATCATTGATTTAGAAATGAGATTAATTTTAATTAGTATAATGAAGTTCATATATTTACTTAAGTACTAATGAGCTAATTAATGTTTTTGCAGATATTTAAAGGTTTATATGATTTTGTATAATTTTTGGTTTCAGTTTGAAATCAAAAGTATGCGGAGTTTTTTTTTATGGTAGTAAGTTATTGAGTGTATTTTGACTTACTTGGGACCTTCGTCATATCGTCTTTTAAGCTAATTTATGTAAATAAGTAAGATATAACTGAAAAGTTCTACTTTATACAACTATCTGAAATCCTTGGAAGTTAGGAAGTCATGAAAACTTAAGAAGGTCTGTATAAAGCGTCCAAACTTGTATAGAAAAATACAAAAATTAATTTTATTTTAATTTGAGGCACATTTTTCTTCTAGAGCTTTCCCAATTATAACAGGTATGCTATTTACTTCGTCAACAGTAGAATATTTTTCGCTAAAGCCAAATTGATAGTTTGGAATTAGTTTTCTTTTTCTATTAAAGGTTTCAACCTCTTTAATAATAGTTTCTCTAAAAGTTTTCATATAGGTAATTGGTAATAAAGAAATAGGTGTATAAGATTTTGTTTCATTTGGAGGCTCACCTTGATTATGAATCATAATTATTTCCGCCAAATTCCAAACGTATATAGCATTAATTTTATATGTAAACATTGTTATCCCTTTTTTGGAAATTGTTTTAGAATGTCTGCAGTAATTAAGTTCAAACCTGGTGCTTTTTAGTAACGAAGAAGAGACACTTTTTTTTAAAGTATACTTTAATTAATTTGTCTTATTCGAATAAATTTTAAAATTCGTAAACAATTCCTTTAAGAAGTATCCCTATAATTTAAATGGAATATTTCAAATAAATATGTGATCCATGTATACTTCAATCAAGAACCTTCAGTCATACACTATATTGATACCTATATAATACATTCACTGATTGCAAATATTTCCATAAATTTCATAAAATTGCATTTTCATCATCAGAACAATTTTGTGACTTTTATTATTCTCTCAACAGTTCAAAATCTAAAGATGTGAACACAAAAAAAAAATGGCTTGTGGTTCAGACTTTATACAATTAAACTTTTTTTCAATAAATTTTATATTTATTTGATTGCTTTTTTTCCAAAGGTATTTCATTAATTTTTATTTTGGGAATTGAAAAACTTTTTGTGAAATGTCCTTAATCATGACACCTATAGTAATAATTATTATTTAACCAATAGTCTGCGGTATTTTCAATTGTATGTTAATTTTTATTTTATTTATATTATAATATTATTGTGTCAACTGTATTTTAATTGTGATTGTGATAAGTTTTATAAGTTTTGCTGTCCATGTAGATAATTATAAGGGGAACTTTATCATTTATTATAATTGAACAACAGAAGTTCTTTAAAACAGTCTAATAATACAACTAGGCTTTAGATCACATATAAACCTATAGACCAATGATTTCATGCCTCTAAAATATAACAAGAGTTTAAATATAATAAGATAATCAGGATGATAAAAGCACTCTACAAGGATACGGAGAATCAGAAGATGCTAAACATAAAATCAAGTCAGCATAAGATTAATTTGCAAGATTGTGGAAGGTATGGCGATCATCCCAAAGTAACACAGTTACAAAACTTATAATTTTCGAAACGCGAAAAATGTTTGGTCACACAGATAATAGTCCAAAAACTTCAAGTATTCCTAAACAAATTCTGCGAATGATATGTAGAACAATCTGGTCATCATGGAAAGAAAGTAAAAACTAATTGACCAAACGCCAAGGGAAAATAACTAGATCGTCAATGAAACCTTAGATTGTACACCGCTAGGGAAAAGGAAAGTCTATGTTCTTAGAAAAGTTTAGTTTGGAGAAAATTTATAACAAAGGAAATCGGAGAAGCAGAAATGAAGAGGGCGCAAAACGAAACTAGCACATGAGTAGAAAACTACAAATACGAGGGATCAAACCAAAGTGAGCAAAACAACATGCTCAGGATCAAACCAAAAACCTCGATGTTATATTTAGCGCTTTTAAGCATTAAAATAAAAAAATTTGTGATTATATTTGTTGGATGGGTAGCACCTTTGAATTTGTATTGGTGACATATAATAAGTCTAATAGTTTTCTCTAAACTTAATAGTCCCACAAAACACAAAATTTTGCCGCCCAGAACATGTGACGTTCTGACTTTAAATAGAATATTAATATGCTAATTTACAACTAAAGCTTTGTTACCTTTTGCAACTGTTAAATTACATGCCTATAACATTAGATATAGTTTATATCAGAGTTGTATTAACGCAACTTCAAAAACAAAATATTGCATACTTTTAGGGCACTTAGTTTATTTATCGAATAAACAAGAAAATCTACATAACTTTCGTTTACAAATCACTATTTTAGCAATCTAAAACTAACCGTTATTAAAGTAACGGTTAAAAATTCAATTTATTTTGCAATTAATTTCATTGTCCGAACTTTTTCTTATTTTGTTTATTTTTTCTGAACTTTTCCAAATATTAAAATCGCATGAAAATTGAAGAGTTTGCAAATTTTTATTGTTTATTTTTTTTTATTTTATATTTACAAATATATGAAAAATAAAATAAAAAAAAAACGATTTGATTTAACGCATATTATATTATTGATAAAAAAATTTTTGTGGAATTTAACGAAATAATGAAAAACCAACAATCAAATGAATGATTTGCATGAATGAATGAGAAATGAATGAATAATATTAAAAAAAACAAAAAAGAAAAATGAATAAAAATGACTGTTTGAAAATATGTGAGAATGAAAATTCTGAATTTTCTTTTTATATATCTATATATATATAAATACATAAAAGCAATATTTATACTATTAAATTATAACTTTTATAAATAACTGTTGTTATTTTTTGAAGAAATATTGGAAAATGTATATAAATAAAACACAGTATATAATATGCATGTATATACATAAAAATATCCGCGACACCTCTGGGATCCATAAATTTTTAAATTAAAAATAAAAAAAAATAATCAAATTTTCCAAAATTTTTTCATTATTTATATATTTTGTTTTTTGTTTTTTTTTTATTCACTGTTATTCTGAGGTTAAATTAATTTATTATATTTTATACATAGAGGAGAATATTATTTTTAAGTTCGAATGTAAAAATGGTTTATGTCCAAAAATATGGTATTTACAGGTAATAAAAAATTTAAAATCGATTTAATTTTTTGATTTGAATTGGCATGAATCGCCCAATTAAAAATCGATTTTAAAATATTAAAAATCGATTTGAATTTACGTGTATCGCAATTGAGTTCTGCAAATATTTAAAATGATTGGTACCTACATCAGTCTTTTAATAATTTTATTGTATTCTTTGTATAAATTATTCAGTTTTCTATTTATTAGCACTCAAAATTATACTTACTAGAACCTAAGCACTAAAGAAGTGAAAAATTATATTCAACAGAAACTTCGATATAATTCTAACATACATCCTGAAGTATTCCCTACCGATTTTCTACAACTGTTTTAGATGCAAAAAAAAATCTTTTCTTAAGACTTTGTATAATAAGTTCTTAAAATTCTTGGCGCTTTTAAGTCACTATCGAAATGTAGGAGCTGCTTGTCTGTTTCTTAAATATCTTCTATGGAATTCTTTAGAAGAAGTTAAACATTTTTATGTCAAAAACAGTACAATCATATTTATACACTATACAGTCTTTTTGAACTAGAATTCTCTGCTGTAGAAACTTTAGAATTCGATTCTATACAGTAGAAACTTTAGAATTCGGACAAATTGTTGAACACATACCACCATATCTATATATTTTCCAATTCTCATGATTTACAAAAAAGTCAAAAGAGAAGTCAACATTTTCTTTTTAAAGTTTCCAATCAATTCTTGACCGTGTTTTTCCTTTTTTCATTCTTAGTTGCAGATGATAATACTGAGGAAGCATTACTATTCTAGCTAAGAATCTCGCAAAAGCTTAGAATTCCGAAAATTTAAAATATCTCTATTTTATAATTTTAATCAAATGTTTAATGTTCAACTCAAGAGAACCTTTGGAATTCTTCTAAAAGAACTTGTTAACCACAAATTGAAGAAGTCAATCTTTCATTTTGAGAAAAATTGATTTAAACCATTTTGTAATTAAAAATGGCTTTATATATTCCCGCTTAAGTATAAACTTTTGTTTTCAAAATTTTTCAGATTTTGCAAACAATAATAAATTTTTTGTTTTTTTTTTGTTTATTTTTTAATGTATTCTTAATTGGACATTAGTGGTTAGAAAATTTTTGGACCCATAATTTGCAAAAAAAAAAAAAAACAAGAAAAACAAAAAAATTTTATTTTTTTCTGTTTGTTTTTTCGCTTTAGTTTATTTTGTACTTGCAGTTGTCTACAAATCACTCCTCCTTTCCTAGTTGGGGCAACACAACTAACCCATTTTGATTGTACCTAATAATGATGAACAATTTTCACACAAATGTGTTGTTTTTTAGTGTAACTACCCTTAAGTGATTTATTGTAAAATAAATTTTTAAATTAAAAAATGTGTGTTTTTAAATTTTGATATTGATAATTTGTTGCAAACAGTTTTTGTAAAGATATTTGGAGGATGTGTAATATGTTTCGATGAATGGAAGTTTTGTGTTTTGTTGTACAAAGTGACAACAACATTATAAAGTGATTTAAAAAAGAATCGATTCACTTATTTTTGTGTTTTATTTTTTTTTTTTTTGAATACCTTTGGGTAATTATTTAGTACATAATGCAAGCTAATTACATTGAATCTAATGAAAATTTCATTTTTGAACTTTTAATGAGTTCAATGAATTAGAAGCTGTTAATGTAAGTTGTTTTTAACAAATTAATGATGCTTTTACATTGAATTTAACTTCCATTGTTATATTCAAAACTTTGTTATTAAAATTATTTTACAATACATGTTAAATATTTATTAAATTCATTATTTTAAAAATTAAATTTAGTAATTTGTATTAGAACAAACAATGCATACTTTCCGCTAATAATAATATAATATATGGATACGTAATCTGTAACTATAGTGACGTACAAAAATAAATAGAACTTTAAATTAAAGATTTTAACAAAACTGTCCGAACAATCTGACCAAAGCGTACTGGCAAAGACATCGCCTTTCTTGTAGAAAGTCTTGGATTCAAATCCCGTTCAGATCATATCATATAAAACAATATCGTAAAATTGTATAATTATATCGTAATAGTTAATATCGTAATATTAGATAAGATTTAGTATAAAACAACTCTTGTGTAGAATAATAGATGACCCACAAAATCAACATTTGTGTACTCATAAGCTCATATAATAGCTACAATTGAGTAATCAACGGCTTAGTGAATATAATACTTAAAGAAACTGAAGCCTATAGTCTAAAGAAAATAATTGGTGAATACTCTATATTCCTTAAAGGAGTGGAAAAGGAAGAAAAAATCCGAACAATCTATTTTCGTGTCGAATCGAAACACGACTTTTCGTATTTAAAACTAATGAATTATAATAAGTTCTTTTTTACCTAAACAGGAGGTATTCAAGTTAGATGCAACTACAGAAATTTCAAATGTCGAGCGATATCGAACTTGATGATATTGGCTCAATATACAAAGTAATTTTCCTAGCTTTTAAAAGGCTAAAAGAACTTCTAGTGACCAAGAGTGAAACTAATGAATCGATCCTTCTTAAAGGATCTAAAGAATTTATAGAGTCAAACGTAATTGAATCGATCCGGATAAAAAACAGTAGAGCTTTACTTGTTATACTAAGTTGAGATGTTAAAAGAAAATCCCAAAATTACAAAAAATTTCTTAAACCGTAGTAAAAGGTTGAGAATAAAAAACTAAAAAAATAATATAAATTAGCTTGGAAAAAATGTCACCCTAAATTAAGTAAATACCAGTAGCCAAAGTAAATTTTTTTGGAAATAGATTATGCATGAAAAATTGAAGACTTCCAGACTTTTCAAGATGCTAATTATAAATACGTAGTAGTGTTATGGCGTTCTTACAATAGAAAGACTAGTCTAAGGCTACTTTTTCAAGAATTCTGAAAATTGTACGTAAAATTTTTTAAATTCTCAAAAATTTCTTACACATTAAAAAAAATAATTAAAATTGTACATGTTAAAATCGCATTTTGAAAATAAAAGTCTATTATTATTTATGGAACAGTGAGGAAGCCTAGATACAGATTCAAAGATATGGATCAATTCTAAGATATGATCGAAAAATAAATTAATCTAGCTATGTATGTTCGTCCTTCCGTCGGTCTGCACGACAACTCAAAACATAAAGAAGCCCAGTCTAGTATTTTGAAATTTTCACAAATTCGTTTTTCAGTCCGCGCAATTGAAATCCAGCCAACTTATCATTCGGATTTTTAGATACATCATTTTAATGTAGAAGCTGTCGGCGCTTTTGAAAGCCATCCAATTAAAGGTCGATTGTTAAAGAACTCTTCTTGTAGGGTAATTAAATAAGGAGTTGTGCAGTTTTTAGATACCTGATTTAAAACTGTTTATAAATGTGTACTAATCAAAGAATTCTTCAATCTTCAAATTTCTTGTGTAATCAGTTTTTTTTACAAAATTAACAACATTGTTAAGAAATTTATAAGGAAGTGAATTTTAAATGATAAGTTATTTTACAATAAAGCAAACAATAACACTCTTCTATTTTAATCTATAAATGTCTATACCCTATTCAAAGCATATATTTACGCATCCTGTTTTTAATAAATTAGAAATAAATATTCTATATATTATAATTCATAAAAGACTTCAACTTCCTTTTTAAAAATTTAAAGTTTGATTGCATTTACAACAACAACAAAAGCGGCAACAAATTTACAACATAATACAACTAACACACAATTTACAACAGAACAAACAACAGAATAGAAACAATATTAAAAACAAAAAAAATTTGTTTTCCGGCTGTGTGAATCTTTTAGTTCTTTGATGCGTGCAATTATCTTAGATGCGCCATTAATTTTAACAAAAAACCAAAAACTCTATCTACCACAACCATATCACATATTACAATAATAACATATAGATACCCCATACTATAACACCTTACATAAATATTATGTCTTTAAAATGTACTGTTTTTTTTTTTTGAGAGAGAATCCTTTTAAAAGGATTGAATTATTAGTTTAAGTGAAAGGCGAATGGTATGGTATTATGGTAAACGTAACTAATAAACAATAAAAGAAAAGTTTTTCTGTGCTCCCGGAATAAGAATTTATTGATAAGAAGAATACCGCCATCACCATATTAAAAACTTTATCATTATATATTTATAGAAAGTATTTTTTCGGAGTTTGTAATCTGCCCTTCCTTCCTTCCTGCTTAAAACATAAAACACAGAATCTTTTCCTTATTATAATAAACGTGTTTTTAAATATCAGTTATACCTAAAAAATATGAGAATAAGGTTAGAAAAATTAAAAAAAAAAACAAAATGTGTCTAATACCTTTTTCGTAAAGAAAAGATATTTTGCAGTTCGACAAAGAAAAAGGACTGAATATATAGTACCGTTATTTTTTGTTTATTTCCTTCATTTCTGACAAAAAGATCTCATGGGACTCATATATTATTCACTTTACTTCAATAAATATTTTTTTTTTTTAGACTTTTTATACAGTACACGTTAAAACTATTGAATGAAATGGGGTAATGGGGAAACCCCAAAATATTAAAAGGGCGAAAAGTTTTTCTAAAAAAAAAATTTTTTTATTTTTGGGTAGAAGATAATATAATACAAAATCAGGAAGTTTAGAGTTGCTCTTGTCAACTTTTAGATACCTTTGCAGTAGTTTGTAGTATACTTAGATGGTTAAAATAAAATACCCTAAAAATTGCCTCACATTAACAAAAGAAACAAAGTTTGGCCAATCCTTAAAGCTGGTTTTTGTTATGTCAAACTTTACCAAACCACTTACCCGTTTAATTTTAAACTTGTAGCTTCATTAGAATCCCTGTTATCGGATTGACAACAACGGCAGCTGCCCAAAGATAAGGCCAAATTTTTCAAAACTTCGAAAAATTGCTTGCTATTTTATATTACATACGGATTTTAACTTTCAACCATATTGTATTATTAAATAAATGTACACTGATCCCCGTAATCTCTCTGGCAGCTATACTAATCTTTATCCTAAGAAATCTCAAAATTTGCAAACGAGCTTAACTTGCCTTCTTTTAATTTCTGGAATTGCACAAAAGTGTTTGCCCTTTATTATAACTTGTTATTTTCATTCTAGTAATGTTATTAATTTGAAGATATTCATATTAGTTCAAAAAATTTGTGCGGCGACGGCTCGAAATTTAGGTCGAACTTTCATCAAAAACATTAAGGAACCTAGAAATTGTCAAAAAATTGCATTGTGTAAGTTTCAAAATTCTAGAACTTTCAGTTTTTGAGTTATCGTGCGGAAGGATAGCTGGATTTTCTTTCCAATGCTGATCCGATATATACCCTTGACACTACATTCAACATTACTAGATCGATGCGTCACAAATGGAGAACCAATTTTAATATACCTGTGACCTTATTTGTATGCATATTTGCCTACACTTTTTACATATCAAAATTATATTCGTTTAAGTTTCTTAGAACTTATACAAATAACAGTTTCCTGGTGTTCAAAGGCATGTTATTCTTCATTCTATGCCTATCATGATTTTTTGTTTAACCAATTAAATTTCATTCAATATTCTTGTATTTCTATTTACCTATACTATTTTTCTTTTATGTAATTTTACTTAAGGTAATATTTTTACTACACAATAAATATTTTCCCATTTACAGTCAGATGCTGTGACTGAGGATATGCCGTTATTTTTAAATAAAAACACGTTAAAAGTTTTTTTGTGGTATGACCTTATACATATTGCAACATTATTGGCACTAACAACAATTTATCTTAACAAAATAACATAAAAAGTCTAGAGTACGATATTTAATGAAAGGGAAAGAATTATACAATTTTCTTATTTTACTTTCCCTCTCATGTTTTTCTTTTGTCTTCAACAAATTTGTCTACAATCTGTTTTATTTTTTTTTTTTTTGCTGCCTCTTTTGCTAACGTTTACCTAAAAGATTTGCTTCTTTTATTCTTTTGATGTGTTTTATTATTATTTTTTTTTTGTGCTTTGTTCCTTCTGGAAATTTATATTTGTTTGCACCCATTAGAAAGAATTTTATCGTTAAAGGATTTAACAAGAACAAAAGACAAAAGAATAGAAAAAGAAAGAGATAAAAAAAAGTTTACTTTTTCTGCTATCAGGTCTAACTTAAATTGCATCGTTTTTGCCTTTGTTTTTTTTTTTTGGATTTTTTTTTAATTTTAAGCGATTGAAAAATATAAAATAAAGCAATGAAACATATGCTACCAATTTCCAGAAAACAGACAAAGTAAGATTTTTTTTAAGAAGTGAAAGATATTGTAGAAAATTTATAAAGTAAATATAGCAATTACAACAATGTGACAAGTTTTAAAATTATATTGTCGAATAAAATATAAGATAAAAAAATAAATTTGATGTAACAATTATTTTAAGAGTAATTTAAATAATAAAAAAAAATTATTTTTAATTGCTCAATCTGATAAGGAAAGAAGACTATATATTTCTAAAAAAAACTTTTAGAACTTTTAGTACAAAGTATAAGATATTCTCTTGGAATTAACGGTATTTCCTCACTGCATCGATTGGTTCGTGAACTATTTGCTCTTAGAACAAGGCATCAAAGATCTTCAAATTATCTAACGGTATTTCCTAACTGCAACGGTTCGTGAACTATTTGCTCTTAGTACAATGCATCAAAGATTTTCAAATTATCTAACGGTATTTCCTCGTTATAATTTTTGGACACTGAACTGTTTCTGCTTTTTATAATGAACTAAAATTTTAAATTAACGGTATTTCCTCACTTCAAAGCTTATTTCCTCATAACTATGCTAAAAAGATACAATGACACACAATTGACATAATATCTGAAGAAACTTATAAAAATTTATGGCAAGTACTATTTGAAGACTTACTTCCATTTTTTATCATTTTCTATATTTTAATTAATTTTCCCGATAAAATTATTGAACACTGAACTGTTTCCTCTTATTATAATGAACCAACATTTTCAACTCTCGCTATTTCCTCCATAATATAAAGATTAGAGACTAAAATGTTTGCTTTTAGTGTAACCCATCGATGATTTTCTTTGAAATAACGGTATTTCCTTACTTTAAAACCCGTTTCCTCATAAGTGTGCTTTTACTACAATATATCGGAGATTGTCTCCAATTTAACTGTATTTCCTCGTTGTAATTCTACAACCCTTAAATGTTGACATAATATCTGAAGGAACTTATTAAAAATGTTGGCAAGTACTAGTTGAAGGCTTGTTTCATTTTTTTGTCCTTTACTGTATAACAGCTACACTACTTTTCTAGCGGTAATATTATTTTAGATAAGGAATTATAAAATTATTCCATAAACGAGAAAATTTAGCGCAATTAGAATAAATCTTTTAAAAATAATAATGTATTATTTTTTATAACAAAAACAAGGGTAATTAAAATAAAAGTTTTTGCAATAAATAAAGATTTTTTTTTTTAATATAAAATTATAATAAAATGTTGGAAAAAGTGTTTACCAAAAATTTGCAATAATTTTTTCATAAAACTTATAAACTTAATAAAATAAAAATTTTTAACTATAGGTATGGTCATTTATTATATTTTTTATCACAAGATAATTTTTAAAATGTAGACCCAAAATTAAATATTAAGATTTTCTTAACAATAATTTATGATTTTTGTATATTCGGATATGTATAATTGGAAAGGAAAAAATTTATGCAGTATCTAGTGATGAAAGTATTATTTTGCCTATTAAAAAATCCTTAGGATTTTAAAATGTTATTAAATAATTAAAGAGATTTTGGTTGCTGCGTCCCAAAAAAACGTATGTGACTTTTTTTGAATTTAAAATAAAAATGTAAGATAAAAGAGTTATATTCCATGATGCTTCATACAATATTAGTCGTAGTCAAATTATTTCTTATTATGTTAAACTATGGGTTTACTTATTGACCTGGATCCGCCAAGAAAATTCCCGGCTAGCGTAATTCTTGTTATGCATTCTTCATTCTTGCTTAGTGTATGACCAATCCGTCTCAATTTCCTCCTGGTGATTTGCTTCGCCATTTATTCTTCGTCTGTTAATGCCCACAAGTGGGCAATTCTTGTTTGGCCAGAATATTCGGAATATTATTATGGTCTCATGCAGCAGGACATTCCGTGTATCCATAACTCATCCAGCAAAGTTCTTCTCTATGTTATTCTGAGTTTACCTATTGACGTACATCCGCCTAGAGTCTTGTTATGAATTTATCTTCCTTAGTGTATGACCAATGCGCCTCCATTTCCTTCTGATGATTTGCTTCACTATTGGTTTTTCGTTTGTTAGTGCCCACAAGTCTGCATTCTTATTCTGTTTGGCCAGAATATTCGGCATATTATTCTCGGACACTATTCTTTACCAAAAGTATTAAATACCCTATTTAATTAAATGCTGAGTCATTGTCATCCGTAAGTGACCATAGCAAAATCTAAATTTATTTTAATTAAATTATTAATAGACTTGTTTTGAAAATCAAGCCTATTTTCAATTAATATTGCTCTTATTAAATTTACAAATTTAATTTTTAGAGAATACCAAATTAATACCAGCTTCTTTTTATGAGATTCTCATATTTCTGATTTTATTTAAGATAATTATTTGGATAAATAATTAGATAATTATTAAAATAGAAGTAAATCTTCACTCAAATGATTTTTTAATTAAGAAGCACATATTCAAATGTTCTACAATTAATTAAAAATATTTATCTAATATGTATATAATAAGTTTTCTCTTTAATTTCAAAAATTTCTTAATTAGATACAACAATTTTTTTCTAAATTACTTTTCAATTCGAAAAATATCTATTTTGATAAATAAATACATAATTTATATTGTTTAATTATCTTATTAAAAATGTCAATTAAAAAATCTTCTAAATTTATAATTCACTAATCAGATAAACTAAAATATAATTACCCTAAAGAAATCATAGAATTAATGAATTTTAGAAAAGCTGAATTTTAAATAATAAAAATTCTTTAATAAATTCCGAATAAATCTACAAATACTTCGAATATCAAATTTGATTAAAAAACGAGGAACAGTGTGGTAGAGTAGAATGTGTCAACTCTGGGATACCCATATGACCGTTATATAAACATTATATCATTTATAAACATTAATTACTTTTGGCAAAATTTCAAACATAAAGCTTTATTAGGTGTAGGGTAATGCTCATATAAAAGAAGGAGTTGTATGGTAGCTACTCGAACCCTCTGCAGTAGACCAACCAAATTTTGCACTAACATTGGCCATGAAACTAAACTACTTTTGCCGAAATTTCAGATACGCAGCTGTAATAGGTACAGAGTAATACTCATATAAAAAAAGAAGTTGTATGGCAGCTACCGGAACCTATGGACCAAAATGTCTGGATTTAGCGATGACGGCTATTGCAAAAAAACGAATTTGCAAAAAATTCAAGATCCAAGCTCCTTTTGTTTTTGCGCTATCGTGCGGACTGACGGACGGACATACATAGCTAAATCTATTTATTTTTCGATTCTGATCCGATCCATTCACTTGAGTCTATATCTACTCCCCCTCCTTCTCTGCGTCTCAAACGTAATGGCAAATTTATTATACCCTTTGACTGTATAACGTATACGGGTATAAAAAGTGAACATTTGATTAAAAAAAAAAATAATAAAATAACTAATTAAGTTTAACTTCTATCTTCTTATCTACAATAACAATGTTTTGATTTTTCTCAATTTTTTTCTGGTGCCATTTTTTGAGATTTTCTTAATTTAAAAATCATTCAACTATTTGAGTCATAAACTTAACCGTAGATCTAATACTTTTTTTTTCGATAGATAGATTCTGATAGATTCGCTTCTGGGCATCTTTAGATACGAATACACAGAATTTATTTAAAAAAAAAAAACAAAAAAAACAACAAAAAAACAAAAAAAAAAAATAATAATGAAGAAAGAATATACTGTTGTATAAGAAAATGGAAATAAACTGACTTCAATATTTACTCAATAGTTTAATTATCTTCATTTGCTTTGAAATTTAATTAACCGACCAACATAAAAACATGAAAATAAACAAATTAACAAATTTTTTTTTTTTGTTTGTTTTTTTTTTTTTTGTTTTGTTTTTTTTTTTTTTGTTTTGTTTTTTTTTTTTTTTTTTTGATGAAAGGATTTGACTTTCAATGTTTATTTGTTTAATAAAGTAGTTGTTTTATGTTTTGTATAACAGAATTGGTTATTTTTAGAGAGACCATATTCAAAGAACTTATTAGATAATAAAACTTAGTTATTTTTAGAGAGACCATATTCAAGGAAGTTGTTAGATGAATTTTTTAATGTTGTATTTGAGTACAAGAATTTTTTTAAAATTAAATTATAAAGGTTAATAAAGAAGCTAACTAAATCAGAGGAGCTTCTGATTAAAGTATATGACAATTATCACGTTATTTTCGTTTCTCAATTTAAGGTTTCTTAATTAGACTCTTCAGTTTCTAAGCAAAGTCTTTTCTTGTTTGAATATAAGGATTCTCCCAATGTTGTTTAATAGAAATTTTAATAATTTCATAAGATATTAGGGGGAACCGATGTTTAGTTGAAAGAATTTCGAATATATTCTCTTTTCATATGAATTTGATCTTTTCTCAAATTAAAATTGATACATTTTTAAATCAATTTGATAAATTTCTTTTTTTAAATTAGCTTAGTATTTTGAGACCCAGTAGTAAAACTGACATGATTTGAAAAATTAAATTACTAATTCTAAAAAGACCAGTTCTAAGAATTGGAATCCTTAAATTTTTATGCGTTTTTTTTAAGGTTGGCTTGAGAGCCGAACTTTTTTCAATGTTTATGCTCTATTAAGGTTCTGCAGGACTATTTATATTACAGGAGTATTTATATTATAAGACTATTCTAAAAAAGATCAAATATATTTGAAAAAGTACCAAAGTCATGTGAAAAGAGTAAATTTTAACTAATATAAATTATATTTCTTATTTTTCGGAATACGCTATTTTAAGAGCAGACTTTGAAGGTTTCTGGAATAATTATCTTAATTTTTTGTTTTTTTCAATAAATCTTAAGACCTAGAATTGTATAATAAAAATCTAGGTACATCTGAATAATTATAATTTGTGCCTTTTTTTGAACCCTTACCATCATTTTAGCAAACCAATCAACAATATTGCTGCCCAAGCAGCTTATTAAGGACTCAATGAGCAACAATTCTTTTTGAAAACTGCATTGCTTTCTAAGTTCAACTTGCTTTATTCTTAAACTTATTTGTAAAAAATTTTAAGAGAAAGGAATCTGTGGGCAAAACCAAATTAATTAATTATATATTTTGTACCACATTATCTAATTTAAAATATGGTCACCCTATTAAATAAGTTTATTTATAGTTCAAAACAAATTAATTTACTTGCTTATTGAATTTGAATATTAGCTTTAAGCTAAAAATATCTTATTTTTTTTAAACTTGCCATTCAAGAACTGGAAACTGTTCTTTTATTCAAAAGAAAATTGAAAAAAACTGAGATTTTTTTTTTAAAACTTTGTTTTTCTATGTTGAACTAACCCTGAAGTTGGAAATTGGAAAAATTGGAAAATAAAAAAAACAACTTTTTATTTTTTTATTTGATTTTTCTAATAATTAAAAAAAAAAAATAGAAAACTTGACAAAAAAAATAAAATTCAATATTTGCAAATTGTGCAGAATTGTGTAGAAAAATGGGGGAAAGGATTTCTACTTTGATTTGATTAGTTATTATTTCTTTGTATGTGTTTTTTTTAACTTACTGAAACATATTATATATTATATTGTTATGTATGTATGTATCATTCAAGCTTGAATTCTAAAGAATATTTCGAAATTAATTTAGAATTTTTTTTTCTTAATTTGCGTTTTGTGGTTTTTATTAGTTTACTTTTATTTAAATAAACTGGTTATATGATTGCGACTATGTATGGACAGACTATGTAGCTATTGATCTACTGCATCTATTAGTTTGTAGTTCATTGAAAGTATGCATTTGAAGTTTTTTACTTATTTTAAATTTTCACATTACAGTATAGGAAAAATATGTTGTACGTTAAGAGTTCGAATGCGCTTCAGTTAGTATATTCGTAGTGGTAATTTAACTACTTATATACACCTGACCCATCCCTAGTTTAAAATGTCACATCTGACCCAACCCTAGCATAAAAGTTCGAATGAGCTTCAGATAGTATATACGTAGTGATAATTTAACTACTTATATACACCTGACCCATCCCTAGTTTAAAATGTCACACCTGATCCAACCCTAGCATAAAATGTCATAAGAAATTCAAATTAATGAACATTATATCGCTTCTTATTTATACGAAGAGGAATACAAATATCAGAAAATAACATGAAGTCATAACATTAAGTTGGAGAAAGTATTAGAAATAAATAAAAATTACAGTCTAGTATCTATAATGCAGGTTTCCCTAACAGATTTGGCTTTGATCGTTAACTTACTACAGATTTTTAAAATTTCGAATGATTTGACTGATTACTCCAAATTTTCCCATTACGGCCAGTGAAATTTTTAGATTCTAAAGAAAAAAAGTTACTACAAAACTCCTCATTTCCCACACGCTGAAATCCTAACACCCGAACTGCTAATACTTAAATAAATATTTAGTGCAGTTTAGAACCTTAGACACGTAGCGCTGACAGCTATAGAGTTATATTTTGCGATAGATAGTTTCACTTGTCCCTCGACTGTATGGCCACTAAAAATCAATGTATTTGATATTTTTTATGAAAATTTAGTTATCCGCTGTCTGCGTTTTCGAAGCTTAAGTGGTGCATCAAAAGGTTTCAAACCAAAAAAATTTTAATTAAAAATTCTTGTAGGGACTAACACCCGTTCTAAAGAAATTAAACAACTTATGCATCCACTCAAGATTTTCCAACGGGAAACAAGGAGGGCAACAGATGCTCATACCTACACAGTTGAGCTAATCAGATGGGATGCAGGTTTGGTGAGTTAAAATCGCACGCTACCCAAAGAAACACCACACAGTTTCAATGGGTGGCTTTCGAGCTTTTTATTCCTTCGTAAAAAAAAGGAAAAAAAAGCCGCTTTAAAGGAGCTGTGTTCCAAGGAAGCCTTGCTAAGTTCGATGAGTCATAACTCTTACCAAAAAATTTTAGGCGCACTGCAGATGTTATTACAGCTGTACAAATTTTAAGATGAAAAACCAAAGATTAATTTATTGATTTAAACTTGTTTTTCAAATAAGGTTCCAGATGCTCGCCATTAGTAATAATATGTTAACTAACTAGCTTACTGTGTTTCAAAAATACCAACTAGAAGAAACCGAAGAATTCCTTAAAAATTTCTAATTATAGAAAATATACTAAATTGTATCCATATCTATGATTCACATAATATGACACAATATTCTGTGTAAAATATAATATGTCCTTGCTAAAGTTCGTCCTTTCATGTCTTGTACTCGTATAGTTTTAAATTCATATACAAAATTATGTGTGTGCTAATAAAAAATTAAATTAAAGAACACGTAACACACAATAATAATCAAAAATATAAAAAAAAAAACAATTTTCACTAAAACAGCGTGAAAAACTACAAGTTTTTAACTAAAAAGCAAAAAAACCTTGGATATCATATTAATAAGGTTCCATAAACATATTTTATCATCTATTAAATGAAAATTATGAAAAGAAAAACTTAAAAAAAAACTTTATTTAAACTCATAATTTTTCATTAGATTTTTTTTTCAAAATTATCAAAAAATTTATTAATTCTTTCATGTTTTTACCATTTTTTGGTGTTTTTATTTTTATGTTGGGTACTTTTTAATTGTTTATATGTGAAAAATTATATAAAATTTCATACACATAAATAACGCTTGTACCGTTATTTTGTTATTAACAGCTCATACACTTATTAAAAAAAAAATTTTATTTTATTTTTTTGGAGAAACTAAAAAAAAAAAAAATTAATATTAGGATAATAAAATACATGAATATTTTATTTTAAACTTGTATAACAATTTTCATTATATTAAATTTATTAGGGTTGCCAAATTGCACAAAATTCTAATCCTAAATTCAATTTGGTGGACCTGTAATAGATCAGAACTGAATGAATACATATAAAGGCTGAACCAGCTAGAGTTACCTTTTGGCTCTTGTAGTTGTGGAATTAAAGCATCAGCCTAATTCTTACTTAATTAACATTTTGTAATAGATAATAGATTAGATAGACAGTCATTAGTAAAATAAAACAAATGTTAAATTTATGAAATATTTTTTAGTTAATAAGTTAACGTCAATACCATCGGTTGTTTCAATTGCAATATTTTCTCAAGAAAGTAATCTTGGCATTAGTTGGGTTTGACTATTTTTCAGCAAAATAGCAAAGTGTTTCAGAATCTAAGATTTCCATCAACAGATTTTATTTCCAAATATTTTTCTATTATTTTCTATCTCTCGGGAGCTCTCTGACTTCCAAGAACTTTCAGTATTTTACTTTATTTTCTGCCAGCGCCTTAATTCGCGAGCCCATTTTTCTTAATTCTTCGATTTCTTTTCTTACACTTCTTCTTCATGTAGTGTTAGGCCTTCTCATTTTTCTTTTTCCTTGTGGGTTGCAATCTCGGCCTTCCTTGGCGATCGAGTTATTCTTTCTTAGCGCGTAACCAATCTTTTATACTTTTTTTTCCTGATGACTAATTTTTTGTGTTTATGTTTTTGTGCATAGGGCTTAGTTAGAAGTCTGATTTTACGATCGCTTCGAAAATCCTAAGTTTTGCAGATCTGTCAATTTAAAGGAATGGTCATATTTTTCAGCTTTGTAAGCAACCCTTTTGCTTCTTGATTTTATCTTCAGTGTCTTCTGAGGCTCCGGGGTGGAATTATACACTCCAGGCAATTGTTTTTTCGGTACATTTTCTAGCGGTATACCATTTACAAAATATTAAAACTTTAAGGTAGCTGGCAATCTTTTTCAGTACATTCTTTTAAAACGAATATTTCTACTAATGTTATGAAATTTAATCACGAGATAAGTTTTATCATAAAACAAAGCAAAAACTACAACTAATTACTTTTGTAAATCATGAAATATAAAAAAAAAACATTTTCTAACTGTAAAACAAAAAACTGTAAAAATACAAAAAATCGCTTAATGTTTGAACAAACAAAAAACGAAAAAACAAGTTTTTTATTTAATGTTAATTGTTCTTCTCTAAAAACCAACTGACTGAATTCAGCACGCAAAGGGTTAAACAATTAACTATATAGGGGTAATTTATGTGTATTTAAAAAGTTTTTCGTTCATTTTCATTTTCGTTTGTTTTTTTTTTAAATAAAAAATTTCCTCTAAATTTTTTTTTTAATTTAAACTTCGATTTATTTACTTTGGGCTTTTTTAGGTCAAACATAAATATATACGAAAAAGTTTTTAAAGTGGATAATAAGCTATTGCTTTTAGTTATGTTTTCTGTTAATTTTTGATACTAATTATCAATTTTACCACTTTGTATTAAGAACTATTAGACTAGAACTAAAAGACTTTCCTATATTTTTTTAGCACATTTTCAAAAAATTTTGTAAAAATGTGCCTATATAGTTTCACTCTGTCCGTCCGTCCGTCTGTCCGTCCGTCCGTCTGTCCGTCTGTCCGTCTGTCCGTATGTTTACAAAAACTTTTACACCGTTTGAAACAGAGAAAAGAAATTTTAACCACGAGTAGGTATTACAAAAAAAATTATTTCGTAGAAGAATTTTTTTCTGTAGCCCTACCCGCTACGGAGCTGCAGCCCCCCAAAGTTGGGAAAAGCCCTATATTCAAATTGTTATAACAAGAGTTCTATTAAGTCTATTTTCAATCTGAAAACGGCAAAAGATAGCTGGTTTTATAAACTTTATAAATTTTTGAAAGACAAATGTTTAGGGTTGCCATACGGTAATAAAATTTACCATTATGCAAAACTCAATTTTTGCAAAATTTTTGGCTACACATATCTTCTATACGGGCCAAGCTAGGGTTTTGAAATTTTGGGAGCAGTTAGATCCTTAGAAATAAGTAGAAGTCAGTTAACAAATTTTTTTTGTCACGTCCCCTGTTTTGCAGCTATAAGAGCCCGAAAATTGAAATTTTGCTATTTTTAAACACCTGTAACTTGAATACCTGTTAAAATTTTTTTTTTGTGATTTACAAAATTGAAAGCTCTTTAAACATATTTCAACATGTGCCAAAGGTTTTTCTTAATTTTGAAGGGTGACGAAGCTACAGCCCCCGCAAATTCCAAAAAAGCCCTATGTTTAAATTGGTATAATAAGAGTTCTGTTAGCTATATTTTCAATCTAAAAAAAGCAGAAGAGAGCTGCTTTCTTAGGCTTTACAAAAATAAATCACTAAAATGTACACAGTTGCCATACGGTACTAAGATTTACCATTTTGCAAAACTCAATTTTTGCAAAATTTTTGGCCCCACGTATCTTCTAAACGGTTCAAGCTGGGGTCTTGAAATTTTGGAAGAAGTTAGAACTTCAGAAATTAGAAGGAGTCAGTGAACAAAATTTTGTTGTCACGTCCCCTTTTTAGCAGCTATAAGGGCTCGAAAATTTAAATTTTGCTATTTTTAAACACCTGTAACTTGAATACCTGTTCAAATTTTTTTTTGTTAATATACAAAATTTTAAGGTCCAACATTATGCTTTAACATATGTTAAAAGATTTTCTTAAATTTAAAAGCGGTTCTTTAAATTGAAGAAAGTGTCTGTCAGTTTTAACCATTTTTGCTTATATTGTAAAATTCTAAATAAAATTCCGAATTTTGGTAGAATTCACAATTTAATTCCTTGAACCTAAAAAAGTTGTGGGAAGGGGAGTAGTGAGGATTAGATCCTTGAGAAATTGGGCAAACTTCCCCATAGAGGGGCTATTAGGACTTAAAAATTAAAATAAATACGGTTTTTATAAGTAAGTAGTAACTTAGTCACCAACGTATATATTTTCTAAATTAAACGTTAACATTGAAGCTTCAACATTATATTCCGATAAAATACTCAGTATGAAACAATACATTATTTTGAAAATGTGCTTTTTTAAAAACCCTTGGTTTTTTTCATCACTTGTTTTTATTTTTTTTTTTTACGAGGGAATGAAAAGCTCGAAAGCCAGCCATTTGAACTGTGCGGTGTTTCTTCGGGTAGTGTGTGATTTTAACACACCAAAACCACATGCAGTATTTGAGGACGGAAAAGAGGCAAATTATAAATTTATCATTATTTTGTAATTGTATTAATAAAACTATTAAATTATAAATTTAAATTATTCGGTATTTTCAGTGTTTAATAATTATGTGTGTCAGTATTTAAAATGATTTAGAAAGTGCTATACAAAAAAAGACTGAAGACTTTGATTCTGTGGAATAGTTCAATTTAATTCCTTATACGTTTCTTTAATACTTAAGGTAGCTACAGAGTAATGATAAAAAAATTTTTTCGAATTCGAAAATTGGGTTCGAAAACACAAAACTAAGAAATTTGAATTTAAAAAGATTTAAGAATTATAAAGTTCTTATAAAGTTTATAATGTTTTTAAACAATTGTTATCTGTCTAATGGTCTAGTAATTTAGTTGCCGGCCTTTCAGATAGAAGATCTCGAGCTTAAAAGTCGGTCATATCGTAATATAAAATTAAATAACGTATTATAAACGTAAAGTCATTTGAGTTATAATGCCGTAATACACTTTAGTGTATGTAATGTGTATAATAATAATCAAACCTTTCAAATATTGCAAGGACATTAATATTGAGTTTGTGTCAAAATTTTTTTTGATACTTTAATTATTATTATGATTAAAGTCAAAATTATATTTCACTAGGTATCCCAAATTCTAATTTTAAATTTTTATACAGGAGAATTAACCCGTCCCATAATGATTTTCTTTAATCCAATTTTGATTGATTTCACGTAATTATTTTGTTTTGTATGGATGCGTTTATGTTGGTGCTGCGATAAGTGATAAGAGCGTCGATAAGAGCATAGCGTAGAAAACTAAATACATAATTTAAATAGAGGTGTTTATGTTGGAGCATCGCTTTGATCATCGATAAACGATAAGAGCGTAGAAAACTTTTTATTCAGTTTTCTACGCTCTTATCGATGATCAAAAAGTTTGAATAATTGTTTTGCTCTCATTTGTTATTTTAATTTTTTATATAAATGTTTTGTTATTTCTGTTTGTTAATTTTTTCTGTAATGCAAAATCTAAAGCAGGTGCAATTATACATTTTATAATATAAAAAAATAAAAATTCTTTTTATTCTTGATAAAATAATTTTGTGTTTTATTTTTTATAATTATAAAATAACATTTTAAAAATTATAATTTAATTTTTTGTCAATTTAATATTTTTTTATAATTTCTTTCACCTTCCAAATAAATAATTATAATTATCCTTTATTATTATATTTAATTCTTAAAGATTTTTAATTTTGTTTTTATTTTTTTTTTTTAAATATTACTAGATAAATCTAAAATAACCATAAATAATATTATTTTTTTATTCGACATCGCTTTTAACGAAGCTCCAATACAAACACTGCATAAGAGCATCTTTATCGAATCTTCAACCTAAACGCTAGGTCGTTCACGTCATATATAATTTAAAATGTTGGAAATATATCACGTTGGAAAAAAGTCACAAAAAGTGAAAACCGCTGTTATAAAAATTAAAAATTTGAGTTGTTTTTGAAATTGAGGGTTTCAATCATTTATTTAGCGGGAGTTTTGGCATGGCAGTCCCCACTATTTTAAGTTAATTGTTGTTAAAATATATTTATCAAAAAAATAATTTAAAGCAATATTCGAGTTGGTTATAAAACGTGTGTACCTAATACCCTTTTACGGAATATTTCATATTTATTTGTATGTGTTAAGACACAAAATTTGCTTTTATTTATATTTTTTTATTCCTTTTCCACTCCTTTAAGGAGTATAGGGCATTCACCAAGTTTATTTTAAACTAGGCTTCAGTTTCTTCAATCATAATATTCACTAAGCCGTTGATTACTCGGCTGTAGCTATTGTATAAGGTTATGAAATATGAATGCACAAAAATGTTAACTTTGTGCGCCATCTATAATCTTACACAAGAATTATTTATATATTTTTATTAAATCTTATTTTATATTACGATATAAACTATTACGATATAATTAAACAATTTTTTATTGGATATGATCTGATTCCAACAAATTCCAACCAAACTGAAATAAAATTCAAAATTTCGAATCTTTTGTTTCAAAATAAATCTGAAGTTCAAACCAAATGAAAATAAAATTTTACAAATTAAAAGTACTGAAAAACTAAATTTAAAAAGC
>OY720442.1:132127974-132204633 GCA_963082915.1 Dolichopus griseipennis
ATTGTATATAATTTGAAAGTTTTTTTTACCTATATACCTACAAAAAACAGTCAAAGAACTAATAATAAAAGAAATATAAAATTAAATAAATGTAAATATAAATAATATTAAAAAATAAAGCAAATTTATGACTTTATTTCTAAGAATTTAATAACAAATTTAGAACATTTGAAATTCTAATAACAAATATCTATGTGAATTACAGTAGAATGTATGTACTATTTAACTGGTATTAGAATTAAAGAATAACTTGCTTTAAACTTAAAGTTTCTAAATAATCTGCGAATATCTAATCCTGCTAAGCCTATATTTTTATCACTAGCTATATTCTAAAAAAGTTTTGATCAATTCCTTTTTGCATTTGTATGTGTGTTGCTCCTTGACAGTGTAGTTAACATTAACAATAAACGTTTTGGCGAAATATTTTTCATTAATTGTTTTTAATGTAACTCTAGAGACAACATGTTCTGCGGATACTGTCTCTGGAAATAATCCGAAGTCAGAGTCTTTTGGGGACTTGGGGCTCAAAAAATAAGCCAAAAGAGGATTATATATAGGAGATTATAACTCCGATGAATGAGGCAAAAATTCCTAAGGATTATATTTATAAAAATATAATAATCACATTAAAAACCGGATTTGCCTTTTTTCAGATCTTATAGCTAAATATAAAATCGCTTCTTATTAAAAATTTGGCATACACATAATTGCTTTGGAGATAAGTCTAAGCTTGATTTGTATTACTTACTATTTACTGCAACTTTTACAATTTTTACTTCAAGTGAAAACATTTCTGTTTTAAATGAAGACATCTTTATGTTATGTGAAAAAATTTTTCTTTCAGCTTATTCATCGGAGATATAATCTCCCAGGGATATGTGAACAATCTTCTAATAATTTTTATGTCAATTGATAGTTTTCTAGTTAACATACATAGTATATTGCCTCTTAATTCCAATATTTATACCTACATTAACCCTCAAAAGATTTAATATCAGAAATTCTAAGGAATTTAGTTTAGTCTTCAATAAAGATTTTTATAATTTGTGGAATGCTTAACTAAAGATTTTTAATTTATCAAAAGACAAAGTAGGGATGGTTTTATTAATGGTTCTAAAATAAAAGCGTTCTATAACCTCGGTTTAGTAATTTTTGTTTTTTAAATCTGATTTCCAAAAATCTCGTTTTAGAAAATCCCTTTTTTTATAATCTGTAAAAAGCTGGTAATTCTAATTTAGTATCCAACTAATATAGATATATATATATATATTAATTATAAACACACGAGAATTCCTAAAAACGGGATTTTAAAAAAAGGATTTATTAGACCTAGATTATATGACGCTCCCTTTTCTAGAATATAAAAAAAGAGATTTTCCTAATACTAGATTTTCTAAAATATGAGATTTTCTAAAAAAATGAGATTTTCAAAAAAAACGAAATTTTCAAAAACTCGATTTTCTGAAAACAGGATTTCCAATCCTAGATTCCAAACCCCAACCCAGTTAAAATATTTCATAATTTTATTGTAGTTAATAGTTAGTACTCTATTATTTAAAAATAAAGTAAACTTTAAAACTATTGACTAAAAAAATTATTATATAATATACATATTCATATATATAAACTGACCATAAAGTATTTTAAAAAAATAAAAAAAAAAAAACTATACATTTATATGATAATAGGCGAAGGACATTTCATTTTTTTCCGGAAATGAATATACAAACGAAATGAAAATTAAATAATAAAATAAAATAAAATAAAAAAAAATTAAAATATAAATATAAATATAACTAATAATTATTGGTTTTTATATTTCGTTAGTTATATATTTTTATTACTAACTTATATTTTTTTTTTAACTTTTATATAATATAATCGTTATAAAAGTACATTTAATATTGAAATAAAATAATTCTTATTGAAGGTAATAACTAGTTTTAACATATTTTTGTTTTTTTGTTTTTTTTTTCTACTAAAAATAAGGTTAAATTAAAAGTAACTATCAACTTTTATAAACTTTTTATAATTATTTTCAATAACTTTGTATTTCTTATTTTCTTATTTTATAACTACCCTTCGTTTTTTTTTTTTTACTAACTACTGTTGATTTTATTATTAGAAATTGGTAGTTATGATTGAAATCGATTTGTTTCGCATAACATATAAAAAAATAAGAATTACAATTTCTTTAATATTCTTTCACTAGAAATTTTTAACATAAAATAAAATAAAAGATAAACAAATATTTTTTTCAATATATACTTTTATTAAAGTAGTACTAGCCCCCTAAAATGTAGAAAATAAAAAATTGAAGGTAGATCTTGGGAACTTGTTACTGTGTTAATATAAAAGTAAATTGCTGGTATAAGAAACAGTTCTTTTAATGTTTGAAAACTTTTAAGCTTAAAATGTTGAAAATTTTCATTAACCAAAAATTTATGGTATATCTTTTGAATTTAAAAGTGTTTTAGTATAAAAATAAATTGCTGAAATGGTCTTAATTCAGCAATTTACTTTTATATTAAAACACTTTTAAATGCAAAAAATCTACCATCAATTTTTGGGTTAATGTAAATTTTCAACATTTTAAGCTTAAAAGTTTTCAAACAAATTTTTAAAGAAACTATCCAATAAATTAATTTTATTTGTAATTTTTTTTATTATTTCTGTTGAAAATTTTTTATCTTTGAAGGAGAATCGAACTCAGATCTATTTACATCCTAAGCCACTTTGCTAATAACTGAACCAAACAATTCTTACAAATTTATGGTCAGATTTTTAATATAAATGTATCAGTAACTGACAGAATGAAAAATAAAGCCATAGACACAGGAAAGTTCATTTAAAAGTATATAATATGTAAGTACTTAAGTACTTTAATACTTTATTACTAGTATTTAGGATTAATAAAACTTAATTAAAATTAAATTAATAAGAAATTTATAAAAATTGTAAACTAATAAAAAAAACTTTTTGACTAAATATAGAGAAAAATATAATTATAGGTTAAATATATTAAGGTTATTTATATCATAAAGTTTAGAATATACTAATATAGGATAGAGAGAGAAAGAGAGGGGGAGAAAAGATATAAATTAAAAAGTTTACTGACCCATTTTTCTTTAAATTATTAATACAAAAGTTTTTTCAAAAGTAAAATTAAAGAAATAAATAGACTATATAAAGTTTAAAAATATATTTTGTATTAATTAACATGAATAGCTATTCGGATTTTTTTCTAAATTCTAATAAATCATTAGACAATTAGTAATTATAAATTTTAAATAAGTATTTAGAGCTATTTAAGTTTTTAAAGTTATTTAATTTTTTAGAGTCATTTAAGTTTGATTACATAGAGAAAATGTTATTTTTGCAGTTATTATCGAACTTCTTGCACTGGATGAAACAAATAGTTCCACAGGATAGATGGAAGCCATTGGACTAAAACTCAAAGGAAAAACTATTTCTGAGAATGTTTCAGATATTTAGCGTTATGTATATACATATATATACATAGCTCCACGGTTCGACTCCCTCACTGACATATATGAAAGATGAAACACTTTCATAAGTGATAGAAACTTGCGGTAAAAAGCATTTGATAGATTCATCTGGTCCCGAGTATCTTCTTTAGTACTTTAAGTCCTTTTTATGTATCAAAAAGATGAAACACTTCCAAATTTATATTTTTTGTTTTCCAAATAACTCTTAGAACTTTTCTTTAATATATTCTTGAATGCTATGACGTGGGATTTCATTGGTCTTGGCAAGCTCTTTAACTATTATTTGAACTCAAATCCATTCTTTCGGAATGCAGGGGATTTTTAAACATAAATGGTAAACATGACTTATAAAAGTCATTGTTGGGTACCATTCTTACGTCAAGTCCACTGTATATAAAAGATAGTTTTAGCATCATCATAATAGAAGTCATTAAACAGGCCTTGACCTTACCTTAGCCTGAATTTCTTAACAATTTGTATTGAAATAATGTAAGGATTAAAACACATAATTACTAGAAACCAACAGAGTGTATAAATCGAGTCAGAATCGAAAAGTGTAAAGCACGAGGAGGAAGGGGGGAAATTAGAAAGAAACATACTTTTCGATTTTGATCCCATCAACACATTTGACTAAATATGTTCACAAACGTAATGGAAAGTTTAGGATATCATTCGAACTATTTTCATTAAAACGAATATAGCATTGGAAAACTAGCAAACTCTATCTATAATCAAATTATTAGATTGGGTATTATACTACTATTAATTGTATTGTCTATTAAATGATTAGATATTTAATATATTAAAAAAGCTATTACTAAGATGTAAAAACAAAATTATAGACATGATTAAAAAGTTTTTGTTTTAAAGTAATTAAAAGGAATTTATGAATATTTTTAATAGAAAAAAAAGTTCACAACTAACATTTAATTATATTTATAAAATCTATTATTAATTCTAGATACTAAAACTATCATACATCGTTCATAATCTAAAATAAATATTTTTAAACAGTAATAATATGTTCTAAAAATAGGTATTTTGTTAAATCGAATTCCATTATATACATTAAATTACATATATATTTACACGATACTATATTAACAAAATCGTAATGAATCTTAATAAAAATTTTGGGGAAATCTGTCTTCCAGATTCATTATAAATTTCTACTTTCAGAGCTAGGGTAAGAAAATTACCAGAGTATTTATCATATATAATTAATATAAATGCAATATTGTAATGTAAACTTATCTTACTTCAAACTAACCTCTTATCACATTTCTAAAATTCAAATTTATCATATTGTAAAATCGTTGGTATACCTTTTTACAATGACTTATCCCAGAGGACCTTTCCCTCGGGTAAATAAGAGATACTATTTTGTAATTAAATTATATTTTGAAAATACCAGGCCAGCCAAGTTCAATGATCTAAAAATTAGACCAGTCATTTAATTTTTCAATTTATAATAATAATTTTTCATCATTATTTTAATCAGTTCTTCAAAGGATACTTCCATTAAATTTGGTTACTTTACTCGAAACTCCAGCTCTTCATTTCAATATTATTAATTTTAATTTATAAAATAATATTAGAACTATACGTATACTTAATGAATGATTTCTATAATTTTTTTCTTCCTAACTTCCATTTTCTTTCAAAAATACTCATAGATACTGTTAAAATGGAATCTTTTAAAAGAAAACCACATTAATTTTATAAACTATTATTTATATTCTTATTATTTTTTACTTGTAACATATGATGGGCTCTTAAAATTAACCATTTTTCATAAAATAGAAAAAAAAAACCAAAAATTAAACCCATGTCCATTTTACTGGACATTCATTTTGTTCAATTTTAATAATGGATTTTTTGTTTTTATTTTTTGTTTAACACTGTATATACTCTTTTCACATGAACTTGGTCCATTTTCAGATTAAATTTTGTTTATTTTCAATTGAAT
Source organism: Dolichopus griseipennis (assembly GCA_963082915.1). NCBI lineage: Eukaryota > Metazoa > Arthropoda > Insecta > Diptera > Dolichopodidae > Dolichopus > Dolichopus griseipennis. Next base: position 132,133,453 of record OY720442.1, read on the forward strand.
TTGGTCTTTTTATAATCGCGAATCCAAGTCCAAAATTTTAAAATTAACTTGGTCTTGTTGTAATCAGCCCTGTTTCATTAGAATCCAGCAGTTGAATCAACATATTTGAATAAACTTAGTGATAAATGCAAGATGAATTGTTATAGCTTATCTTTTGGCGTACTTTGGTTTGTATCGTAAAGTCTTTAAGGTCTAGTAATATTTTTGTAAAGTTTGCTTATTTTGTACGGGAACCTCCCAATCCCATGGTCAATATTTCATCAATCTGCGACTTACGACAACTTTGACTTACTATGGACAAAGAAAGCAATAATACCAAATTGCATTAAAATTAATTGATTTACGCGAGTTATTGCCCTTACAGACACATACACACAGACAGAAAAAACATTTTTTTGGAATTACGTGTTTTCCAAAATATTGAACAATTTTTTATTGGGATAGAGGAACTTTTAATAATATTATATTCTATTTATACTGGAGAAATCTAAAAGGTACTCACTGTTTTTATAATAGAACTCAAAAACCATGGGAAAATTTACGACATTTCGATTCTTAAGCCCTTAAAAAATATCCCCCAAAATTTTAGGCTTCATTTTTTGAAACTTATTTTACCTTTTTCAAGCTCTACTACAGAATTGGGGGAAAAGGTTTTTAGAGCTATAACATTTCGACTCCCGGTCCCAACATACGGAAAAGCTTTTAAAAAAAAGATCAAATCGATTTGAAAAAAGACCAAGTTTATTTGAAAATTAATATATTTCTTGTGAAAAAGTACCACATTTATGTGAAAAGAGTATATAAATATATAAATAAATTTACTATTACTTAGACTTGCATTTTCATCTCTCACTTCTCTCTTCCACTCACTAATATTCAGTTTATATTTAATATCATCTTAGGGTTTTTTTTTGTATTTTACAATTGTTTATCAAAAAAAAAAACAAAAAAAACGAAGAAGAAAAAGAAAAACCAAAAAAAAATAGTCTAACCTCAAGAAAAATTGTTATTTTTTTGTTTTTATTTTTGAAGCCCCTTTTCAACTCTCATACATTATTGAAGAGTTAAAGTTCAAAATATCTTAATAAATATATAATATACATAAACATTCCTAAAAATTCAATAATAGTATAAAAGATAGAAAGAGAAAGATATATTAACCAAAAAAATAAAAATATCTTAAGATACAACATATAATATATACTGACGCATTCACTTAATATTCAAGTTTATTATCTTATTCTTTGTTAAAGAGACAAATGAATATCTTAAAGATCATTAGGCATTCACTAAAACAATTTATCTCAATTTGGTTTTTTTTTTCTCTTCTTTTTTTGTTCTTATTTTTTTTTTGAATATTCCTTGTTTTATCCTGTTAAATGAATTTTCCATTAGGTATATAGTATAGCCTATGTACTTATTACATATATATACCTTAATTATCAACTCAATACCTTAAATATAATATTAAGATATTATTCAATTGGCCAAACCAAGAATGCAGGGCGGGAGTGGGGTGGAATCGAGTTTTGGGGTTTCAAAAGATTAAGATTTAATTTCTGGAATATATAAAATAGTTTTTTAAGCTTTATTTTTATTTTTTAACAATTGTTTTATTATCAGATTTTTTTTTGGGATTCGATAATGAAATAATCTTTGTGCCTTTATCAAAATATCTGAAAAAAACACAGGTATAAATACTAAAATACAGGTAAAGGTATATTATATAAAATACTAAATTGTATTAAAATAGAATTCCTTTGAAAAGATAATGTGATTTCTTTCACAAAAAAATAAATATAGATATTTTCCAATTAACTGGTTCGACGTGATGAATCTCTCTTTATTAAAGATTAAAAATAATAAATATGTATATATGTATATATATATATACATATATATATATAACTGGGAATCATTGTGATAAAGTATTCTATGTTAAAGATTCTATTAGATAAATTTATTTAGTGTTTTTGATTATATTTAAAATTTAGTAAAGATTACCTGAAGTTAAATGTTGCTTCATTTTTGTTAAGGATTCAGTTTTAAGCTTTAGATTAACTTTTGAAAAATTCGGTGGATCAAATAAACCTACATAGAAGAAATACTCTTTGTCAAGTGGTAAGTCCTCGCTCATTTGCTCTGCAATCCATAAGAAAAAAATCACATTTGATCTAGGCTTAGCCACGGACGTCATTTATTATTCGATTCCAGTAATTGCCACCTACGAATTTCTTTTAAATATTTGATCGTAATGAATTTTATATAGTATATATTATGCAAATACTATATGAAATAGTTCTAAGCCTTATTACATTTAGAAGAGTAGCTTGCATTTCAATTGATTCTACTTATATTTTAGTTCTGTAATAATTTTATAGTTATACTAACTAAAACACGGTGCGCGTTGCTGCGCCACTTATTTAGTTTTAATTTATTTAATTGTCAAACAACAACACACATACATAATTTGAAGTCAATCAGTCAAACCTTTTCTAATATAGAACGAACTCAACAAAAGAATTTTTTAAGACCTTATTTTGTGTCAAAGTAACAGTTCGAAAAATTGAACGTATCGCTTCAATATTTTTGTTTAAACAAGTGCCGTACCGATATATCTTAACAAATACAAAATCTGTTAAAAAAGTCAACTGTATTGTCAAATAACAACACATATCCAATTTTGAAGTCAATCGATCGAACAGTTTTTATCTTGGAACTGAAAATTTTCAATACTTGCACCATAGCCCAAACTTTGCGAAATGTTATAGCAAAATTTGTAGCCCTAAAACTCTTCCCGTACCCAAAAACATTTATATACAAATTTTCATGATAATCGGCGGTCTAGTTTAAAAGTCTATATGCTACAAACATACAAACAAACATTAGCTTTGTTCGCTTTATACGCTTTATTCGCTTTATCTTTCATTTATATTTTTGTATATGTGAGTTATAAGAACGAATTAAAATTATTTTTTTATATTTCTCAATTTGTTTATATATTTGTAATTCTACCATTTTAATTTGAACCTAATAGTTGCTTAATTCATTCGAAAACATATTAAAATAATTTCCAGATTTACACAAGAACTACAAGAATCCAAACCAACTTAAATTAAACAATAACGGATATGAGAAAAATGTGAGTTAGTAAATTGAAGTGATGAATCGGTGATTTTAAAAATAAACTAAATTGGTACATTAAAAGGGGTTTTATAAAAAATTACAGTTACATAATAAAACAGTTTAGAATATCAATATTTTTCGGAGTCCTTGTAACTTTTCAACAATTTTCAACAAATGACAATTTAAGATATTGTTATGAAAGCTTCTAACCGTAGCTAGCTAGTGGCACTAAATAAATCGTCTATGTTATACAGGGGTCAATATAGTATTATTTCTTCAAAAAGTTTACGAAATTACTTTGAAGATCTTTTACCTTGAAAGCCTTTAGAAATAAACCACTATTATGGAACAACTTTTAATCGCCTGAACATGCTCTGTCTCCTCCAAGTCTATGAACCACTGAGATCCAGAAACCCTTTATAAATCAAAAATGGCAACCCTTATTATATTCTTAACTAAGTAAACTTAAATAAAATATTTTTTTCTCTAGATTCTTCACAGTAAAAAACAACAAAGATATTTTTCTTTGTTCACATCTAAATTTGAATTAATGAAAAGTTATTTTTATTTTTTTTTTACTATTTTTTCTATTTCTTTAATTATTCCATTTTTATTTTATTTTTTATATTTGATTGTGTAAATAAGTTCATCTCAAATAAAAAAGATTTAGAAAAGAAACACTTTACGTCAATTTAGATATTGAATTTAGATGCTAGATCTATAGAAAAAAAAAAAAAAAAAAAAAAAAAAACAAATTAGAAAAATATCTTTAGATTTCCTAATTCTGAGAATGATTTTAGTTCTTTTACTTGACCTATTATTGAATAATCATTTCTCTTTGTTATTTCTTACAATTTATTTGGATTTCTAGATTACCAAAAAAAAAAAAACAAAAAAAAAAATAAAAAAAAAATGGTTAGTTACAACAATTTGAATTAACATCTACAACCTTATACATAGATACTACTAAATACTATTAAAACTAAAGATATCCTTTCTAATGTATATTCTACTAAATGATGAATTACTGAACGGAAACTAATTTATTTTCATTTTTGAAGTATTTTTTCTTGGGTTTTTTTTTTCAAAGAGTTTTTTTTATACTCACCTGAACTAAGGTAAAAAAAAATAGTTTTTTTTTTTCTGGTCAGATAAGATAATTTCACCTGAATGATTATTTAATTATATTAAATGTGAATGATTTACTTCAAAATGATTTTAATTGACATACTGGAATAAGATTTTTCCATTTTTTCATCAATTATTTAATTTAATACTATCAATATAATATAAAAATACTATATATTGATTAAAACTTATCAATGTAAATTCATTTTGTATTTATTTTTGTGATCTTATGAATCTTTGAGGTTAAGAACGCTGGGAACGTTGCTTGTAATATTGATATTGATCCTGGGCTTTTGGTTTTCCTTTTATTGCAATTTCTCTAATTAACTTTTGTAAATTTAATCAAAATTTGCATTGAATTTAGTTGTAAATTGTAAATATAAAATTAATTTATTTTAACTGCGTTATAAGTTATAATTCGTTAAAAATTAGAATATTTGATTTTTGAAATCTTGTTCTGGGGAAGCTTCCTCTATAAGGTGGTACTAAATAAGTCAATTGATTTTCATCTTTCAAAATAATTTTTTTTTTTTATGACAGAACATGGCGTACAATTTTGTTTTTTGTTCAATTAAGATGAAAACTCAATGTACTCATTCTAAGCTTTGACAAGTTACACGCTTTTGACGATGGAAAAGTCTAAAACGCATGAAAAGTATAAAATTGTCTTACTTTCGATTTCTTTTGTTTTTTACTCTGTTGACATTTAAAAATTTAGTTTTATTTAACATTTTAAATGTCAGTAGCGTAAAAACAACAAAAAGTTACAAGTTGGTCAATTTTATACTTTTGATGCGTTTTATGCTTTTGATGCGTTTTATGCTTTTCATGCTTTTCATGCTTTTGAGGCTTTTTAATCGTCAAAAGCGTGTAATTTGTCATGGCGTAGAATACGTACATTGGGCTTTCACCGTAATGAAAAAAAATTGTACGCTATGTTCTGTCATAAAAAGAGTAAAACATGGGAAAAAATTTAAAAAAAAAATTTTTTTGACATTTGATTTAATTTGACTTCCTTGCTACATGATTGTTGTTTTCCTTAAGTTAAAATTATTAAATGTCTGGGGAGTTTTAATAATAGTTAAAATTTTTACAATTCTCTTTATTTACAATTTGCTATTGCTTTCAAAAGCATTCATACTTTTTAAAAGAATCAAAAGCACAAAAAGTGTAGAAAGATAAAAATAAAAAAAATATTAAGACCGAAGCATAAGCGTACAGTGGGGTTTCAACTTTATACTCTATCTATATGTATATATGATAGAAGATTTGACTATGTAAATTTATTTTTTAAAAATTTTATTATTATATAAATTTGTTTTATTAATAGTTTAATTATTAGTTATTAATTTTTCCACTGATTTGAGCTCAATGATAAGTGGTAGTTAATCTTTTTCTCTTTTACTGGGATACTGAGACTCGAATCGGGACTTCGAACGAGGGTTGGGATTCTATAGCCATCTCTTATTATTTAACGTATTATATTTTTTAAAAGTTTCCTTTAAGTTTCTATAAAGGTAGACTGATTAGTAGATAATTTAGAATGTATCCAGAGAACAGCTTCTTAAAAATTTTACCTTAATAATAATTTTTTAATTGCAGAAAAATGTTAATCCTTAATTTTCTAGGAAGATTTTATTCGAAACATAATCAAAAAAATAATTATAAAACTTGTCTCAAATATTAATTTGCTTGTAAAAATTTAAAAATTCAATGGAAAATGAATATTATATTCATGAAAATCCTAGAAATATACAATTAAAATAAATTGATATTAAAAGTAATAATTAATTTATTAAACAATAACACCTCATTAAATTCGATTTTCATTATAAACTGAATTCAGGAAAATCTACCATTTTAACTTGCACCCCACATTCCGCTTCCTAATAAACACCTCTTTTTAAATTATTTGTTATTTATTTATTTTTTCTATATAAAATTTTCCATTTAAAACCGTCATAAATTTAAATTGATTCAAAGGAAAAATAAATGAAAAACAACAATTCTGAACAAATCATTTATTTCATATATAAATTAATTGTTTTACCAGCCAATTTATGACAAAACAAATTCTTGAGAATTTCATGTGTTCCATTTGCTTATATTTGCTTTAAATAGAACTTCCCATGCTATTATTTAGCCTTCCCCACATACACGAGTGAATACAATTTTTGAAGCCTTCTTGCTTGAATAGTTTTAGTAAAAGCAAGTATAAAAAAAATTGTTTTATATTTACCTTTAGTACATATAATTGCATGGCGTTGCATTGTATTGCATTACAATTTTTACAATTTTTTATTGTTTAAATGAAAATTGGTAGATATGTTTCCTTTTTTGTTTTAATTTTTTTTATTAAAGGTAGCTTTTAGCACCATTATTAAAAAATATTTTTTTATTTTATAATGAGAAAAAATAGAATCATTTCCATGGAATTATCAAAAAATATCAACACGAACATTTATATTAATGCATTTAAAAAAAAAAAAAATTATTATTGCGCCTGTATGTATGCAAAAATATATAACTAATAAAATATTTGTTATATTTTAAATTATATAGGCAGATAGAAAGATACACACAGTATTTTTTTGTAATTTTAATCAAGAAGTTTACATATCTAAAGACCTACAATCGTTGGTGCGTTTGTGAGTGAAATAACGCCTTAACTAATTCTTATATTAGAATCATATATAGAAATTGTATGCATTTGATGCTCCGTATAGTTTTTGATTTTTTTTTTGTAGGGGTCACTGGAATCATAGCTGCTATACAATTTCAAGTCTTTTTTGTTATTCCAAAAACAAGTTTTAAAATTCTTTAATCACCACAAAACCCTCAAAGCTAACCGGCCATGACTACCCTATGATTTTATACATCTAACGGACCGTCAAGTTGCAACTGTGGTTCAAATATTTTTTTGTTCTAAATGGAGTTGACTCTATTAGCAAAATTAGAATTTGTTAAGTGATATTATAAAACGAATTATTTTAAATTTTCCGAAGTCATGAGGCTATTTTAACAGACTGATACAAATGCGCTACAAATATTAACCCATATTAGCGCAACGATAGAAAAATTGAGCTGAAAAAATTGCGTTTTTCCAATAACACCAGCTTCAATTAAGAAAACATTGTTAGAAGCAACAACGCGCTCCGGTTACTAGCTAGTATATGTATATAAAAAGAGGATTATAGGATTAAGATAGCTTAAATTAATTATAACGCATTTATCTTCTATATAAACAATGATACGCTTATATTTTAAAAGACTACAGAATAGTTCCATATTTACAATACAACAAGAGCCAAAATAACAGAAGTCAAGTAGTAAAACGGATATAAAAGTTAAAAGGCTTACGAATTATCGCTCCTTTGATTGAAATACCATTGAGTGCTAGTTCTTCTAATTTTTGCCTGTATTTCAAAATAAAAAAACATATGGTCACCTTACCTCTAAATTGAAATGACCTATTAACAGTTGAATTTAAAAATATTAAAAACAAAAATATAAAAAAAAGGTTTACATTTTTTATTATTTTAATTTTATTAATAATATTTTAAACATAATTTCTACATAAAACAAATCTAAAAATATACACACTGTCCTACATTTCCTTTTTATTTTAATATTGTCATAATATTTGTATGGGTGCATGTTTATAATATTTATAAATGTTTTATCTTTAAATTTAAAATCCTTTATTATTGTTTGTCAATATAAGTACTCGTATGTATTTGAAATCAGATTAAAATCATAGTATTTTTTTTCTAAGAATTTTCATTTGATTTTGTATCTGATTGTAAAATTTCAAAGAAATAAAAATAAATAAATGAGAAAAAATATTTAATTTATTTAATAATGTAGTATTATAAATAGTAGTAGCCGTTTGTAAAACCAAATACTTTTTAAAGTCTGAATTTAAAAATATTCTAAAATTATAGCTCAATAGGATCAAAAATTGGATTTGATTAATTAGGAGTTATTCCAAACGGATGAAATATTGAAATTATAGTGAAATAATATTTTAAAGGTATAAAATTTCAAAAATAGAGCTACACATTAATATTATATAATTTTTTTTTATTTATAACACTCATCCCAATACCCATGTTTCCTTTCCTAATCCCTATAAATAAAACCAGCGCTCAGAGCTTGTGATTCGTGTTTTTTTTTAACTCAGAATTTTTTTTTAAATTTTAGCTCAGAGCATGCTCTACATGCTCAGTTCAAATATTTCGAGTACAGCTGAGCAAAATAAAATACAAAGATATTTTGACTTTTGTTTAAGATTATACTTAAGATTGTAAAATAAAAGTCAAATTATTTTGTTTATTTTAAATTATCCATTTTTAAATAATTTTAATTTTTTAAAAAATTAAAGCATAACTAAAATAAAAATTACAGATTAATCGTGTTTTTTATTAAATCTGAGCATGCTCTGAGTGTAATCGTTTTGTTCAGAACGTGCTCAGATCTATGCTCATATTTAAAAAAAAAAAACGACTTAATTGTTCCTTTTCAAAGTTAATCCATCTATTTAGAATTTAAATTTATATATTTCAAAGAGTTTGGATAAATGAACGTACAGAACTAAAAATATGCTAAAATTAATTTTAAAATGTGCTAAAATAAAAATGTAGGTTATCTTTACATATAAAATTTTAATTTGATTTTTTTATAATAAAAATATGTCCTTTTTAATTTTTCCTTTATTTTTTTAATTCAATATATGTATGTACGTATATATGTATATACCTTTAATTTCTAGAATAGCAGTTAATTTTTCTTATGGAAATAGTTGTTAATAATTAATATAATTTAAAGTTATTATTAAATAAAACAATAAAAAAAAAATAATACAATACCTATGTACATAATTTGGATTAAAAACTTAATTTTTATTATAAAATAGATAGGTAAAAGAATACTTCATTAAATACTGTTATCATTCATGAATAGTGATCATTTATGAATGATAACGGTATTTAATGTAACACTAAATTTAACTGGCTTAACATTTATTGAAAAAATATTGACGCATATTAAAAAATAACATTACATAACATTACATTATTTTTATTTATTACAGGTACGGCAAATAATAGATATGTAAATGGGATCGATGGTAACTCCATTATAATAATTACAAAATTTGCCGAAAGGTGATGCAAGCATCATCTGTCAAAAGAGATGTTTTCAGCTGTCATCCGTCAAAAGAGATCCGGAAACTAAATAAAATCCTTCTTCTTGTATCAGCCGTGGACGTAGGAAGACCAAACAGAGTAACTCAACTTAAAATATTTAAATGAATTAAAGCTTTTGAATATTTCAAATTATATCAAAATTAAATTTTGATTTAAATTAAACTAAATTATTAATTGTTAATTTATATACTTTAAAATAATAAATAAATTGAAATATTAAATTAAAACATTAAATTATTACTAAAAATTTGGAGAATTTTTATTAAATTCCCGCAATCGGGTTAATTTTGAAAATTTATTATTTTCAATCATTTCAAAAATATAATAAATTTTTCGATACTAGCGCACCAATTGGATATGTTCAATTACAAAACCACAATAATTTGAAGTCTTATCAGATTTAATTATTATAGAAAAGCAGACAAAAGCAAACGAGCAATATCAAAAATATCAAATACACAAACCATATTAACTATTTTAGACATTTTTAAATAATTGTCTTTAATATTAACTATCAGCAGAAATTATATTATCTTTATTCAAAAATTACACTAGAAGGGAATTTAACAATTTTTAAAGAAATTTTATTCTGAATTTTATTCATTGATATTTCATTATTCGATTGCTATGATTGAAATTTGTTTTATTTTAAACGTTATTGATTATGATGATTGATGATTAAAAAAAATTCAAAACGATTATAAATTTTTAATACAAATGTCTGTGCAAATAAAAAATTATTTCTTTTTTATTTTTTAATCGAAACCAAAGTCTACTTTGGTTGTTCTTGAATATTTTTTAAATTGTTTGTCAAAAAAATTGTGAATTTAAAACATCAGTACTGGATACTTATTCACAATTTATTATTATACCTACATAATATTTTTTAAATTTATAAAATGAGGTTTAGTTATAATTTTTTTTTTTGTTTATTTTATTAAACAAGGTCAAAAATTTATAAAGGTACACCTTTTTTCCAGAACCTTGCTTTTTTTATGGCCAATTTTATACAGCAATTTTTCGAGCAACTAATTCTGCGGTTTTAAAAATTCAGATTTTATCAAGACCCAAATCGAAACAAACCTTGGAAGGAACAGGGACTGAAAATTTTGTTTATAAGGAAGTTTTTTAGTAACACTTTTATATTCATCAATTAAGTTTTTAAAATAACATGGAGGAGAAGGCTTACTGAGGACAACTCTTTAAAAAAAACACGCCTTTTGCGCTACCAATAAGTGGTGAGGAAAAGGGCAACAAAATGCAAAATTAATGTATTTAAATAAATTTAAACTCAACGATTTTATAATGACTCTTTGGGCAATTGCACATGGTTTTTTCTATGTAGTATACCTATAATAATTTCTAGAAATACCAAAAATTTATATTGGTTGATGTCTTATTCATTTAAATTTTTAAATGATATTAATTACGATATTGTAATTTATATTTTTAAATAAATTAATTTCTTATACCACTTTCGGCTATACGTTTGTAGATGGCAATACAAGTAGAAATAAATGTTTTTACCTAAAGTTAAGTGACAAACCATAGTAGGAAATAATTTTTTGTTTTAATTTCATTAATTCCTCAATATAAAATAAAAGAATTTGTTTTGAATTCAAATTTAAATGAATTAAATTGAAATTCGAAATTAAAATAAATTAAATTTAAAAATTTATGTAGATTCTAATAAATTATAGTTTCTACTAAGTAGCAACATTTTTAGCCGATTATTCCCCAATAAATAATAACCAAAATGCATTTGGTATATAAAATATATAAATTTTAAAATTATTAAAAATTATATAGTAACCATTTATACCGTATACGATAATTTAAAGAAATATCATGGTTTGAAGATTAATCTGCGAAATTGAAAGTAAAAAGATGAATTTAGAAGATACTGAAAATTCAAAATATATATAATTATAAAATATTCAGCTACAATTTGTATAATGCATCCTTTTTTTATATTTATTTTTTTAACTTTATTTTTTTGCAGTTTTTTAAATTTAACAAAAAAATCTTAAAAGCTAGAAAATTTTCCATTAAAATAAAATAAAATTAAAATTAAAAACTTTACATAACCTTCCAAATTATGCCAAGTAAAATCTAAACTAAAAAATTAAACTTTTATATATTATATCAATTTTCATAATATACAAATATATTATATACAGTATCGGGTAAAAAAATTTAAGTAGAAATAAAAATAAATTCTTAAAAGTTTTAATAAACAAATTAACTAGCGTTTCTTATTAATATTTTCATACTTTATAATTCAACAAACTGTAATTACAAACTGTAATTGGTTAGAGTAATTTTTAGTATATACTTAGTTACAAAAAAAAAATTGTAAAAATATAGTTAACACTGTAAATTCTATATAAAAAATTGGTTCTACTTATTATTAATATTATTTACATTATACAAATTATAAATATCAAATTATTGTGTATAAAATATAAATGAATAAATGACATATAATACTGTTAATATTTCCAAATCCTTCCAAGAATTCAATTCTACTAACTTAGACTATAAAACTGATAAGCACACTACATCATCTAGCTTTGCACTAATATGATATATTTATATATATATATAAATATATATATATAAATATATATATATATATTATACAACTAACTATTGATTTTTAATAAAATCCTAATTTAAAATAAATATTTTAATTAAAATTTTGACTTTTAACTTTATAAGTTTCATGTTTTTTTTTAAATCATATATTTTTGTCCAATACTGTACAAGAATTTATTTGATTCTAATTTTTTTTTTATAAATAAAATCTAAAATAATTTTTAATTTCTCATTCTTATTTTTTTTTTTAATTTTAAATTAATTTTTTATTATTATTCTTTTCTTTTCTATTTAATTTCGATTTTCTTTTCATTTGTGGTTTCCTCCTCATTGTTAAATGCTCTCAATTCGATATCTTGAACTTCTTCATCAAATATTTTTAAATCTTTAACATAGTACCAAACACCAACATCAAATACAGTACCAATAAATACCAAAGCTGATGCTGTCAAATTCAATTTGTACCTAAAACAAAAAAGAAAGAATTATAAAATAAAGAAAAAATGTAAACAATTTAAATTAAAATATTTAAAAAAAAAAAAAAAATATGTAAAATAAATAATAAAAGATATTAGATAATAAATTGAAATATTATTTAGGTACAGGGGCAATTTTAAAAAAGAATAAAAATATTTAATTGAAAATACGGAAATAAATAGGAAACAAGGACGAAAAAGATTACGAATATAAATAAGGACGCATTGAATAAAATTTTTAAAAGTAATGAATACAAGTGAAATGAATTCAATTTTAGGAATTTTCTAACACTAAATTTTACAGGAATCCTTTAAGTTTAGTATTTAATTCTCACAACTGGAAATGACATTTGTTGATTTGATTAAAACATTTTACTCCGTATTTGGATTGAATTCTTAGGGCATTTCTGAACCTATCGCATTAGTTCTTGAAACAAAGTAGCACTTTCCGAAAACATTTATTATGGCACTATTTTAAGCACTTTTGTATTTTCCAAAAAAATAAAAAATTTATGACAGTTAATAAATTTACTTTAACCTGAACTCATATTTTTCTGACACTTTTATATAAAGTTGTTTTGACAGTGCCAGAAAAGTACATATTTTATTTTGTCATTTTCAGTTAGAATTATGAAGGTTCTGGCAATATTCAATTAATTATATTTATTATTATATGTCAAAATTATTGTAAACATACTTCTTAATAAAAATTTTGGAATTGTTTTTTGTATAGTAAGAAATTACATGTTAAAGCAAGATGCGTTTCAAATTCAAGAACAGATTCAAATTCTACAAAATAGAGCAATGAGAATTATTTTAAAATGCAGTATTAGAACACGTATCAAAGATATGTTAAATAGAATAAAATGGATGCATGTTAGAAATAAACTGAAGTGCAACATTTTGATGCTTATGTTTAAACTAAAACAAAATCTACTTCCCAGCTATATGCAGAAACACATTGAATATGTCGGTGGATATTATTATTTAAAAAACAAAGGTGTTTTTAGACTGCCATATAGAAAAACCAGCACACAAAACCAGAATAAATCTAAATTTAACAACTTAGAACACAAAAGTGCAGGTTTTGGCGTTTATTAATTTTAGAAAAAAAATATTTTTCTGCCCGAAAGTGTTCTACTTTTGTGTTCAAAACTGTTCTTAGATACACTTTTCTGTTCTAATTTTTTTTTTTTTGATAAACTTTTTTTGTTGTTGTCTTTTTTTTATTTTCCCAATATTTTTTCAATTTTTTTAATACTCATTTTTTACTTTACAGAAAGTAACATTTACTTTAATTATATTTAAATAATATTTACATGTAGCACATTACATTTAGTACAACCAGTACCCATAATAAACAGTACAATAATAAATTATTACTAACAAAATATTAAAATCAGTCAAAAAGTCAGGATTACTTAAAATACTCACTTGTCCAAAAATGATTATTTGATTAGTGATAAGTGGTTGGTATAATAGGGTACAGGTAGTGTGGTTTTAATTAATCCAGGAATACTTGATTCTATTCGGAGTTTCCCGGAAAAAAAGATACTGTAAACTTATACTAAGTATGATAGGTTCGGAAACGTCCTTAGAATTAAAAGATTTTTACAAAAATTAAAATCTAAATAGAATTAAAAATGGCTTTGGAACCCAATTATCTGTAAACACGAAGCAGTTTTAAAGAATATATATCTTTGAATTTTTAATATTAGCACTATTACGTTTGCTAATATTTCGTATGTAATTTATGTAATGGGACTAACTATTTTAGTGACTATATGTACCATATTATTAAATCCGATGCACAACATAAAGTGATATTTAGAAAAAAAAATATTGAATTGAAAGCTTTTTATTTAGAATTTAGATTCAGGAAATGTACAATTCATTTTAATTTAATTATCTTCTTTTGATACTTCCATAAATTCATAGGAATTTCAGATATACAAAATAAAAAAAAAAAAGAATATAAAAATAAAGGACATATTTTTTATCCTATCCTTTGTGTTATTCAAACGGAACGGAAAGAATTCAATTTTAAAATTAAAACAATCAAAAAGAGAACAAAGATAACAAATAATAGAAATAAACAAAACACATTTATGGATACAAAAGTGGAACTGTGCAGGAAATGAAATTAGTGGCACAGTTCAAAAACTAAAAAATTAAATATTAGAAAAAAAAAATATGTATTTTGAAATGATGGAATATTTTTTTCAATAATGGAAGTTTTATTTATGTGGTTTATTCAATTATAAATTGTAAAAAAATAAAACCTATCAGTTTTTATCTAACATATATAATAATATGATTTATATATATATATATATATATATATATTAAAAATAAATTAGCACCAACCTTAAGGCTTCAGCATCATAAAGCCAACAATTTCCTTGTGTTGAGCATGTTTTACCCCATACCAAGCATAAAGTATCTAAAACCCAACCAAAGAATATTGGACTCGGTATAAATGCAAATAATGCCATCAACATTGTAGTAAGGCCAAGAGAAGCTCTAAAAATAAAAAAAAAAAACAGTTTAAAAAAATATAAAAGGAAAATACAATAGCTTACGATTTATCATTCTCTGGTACACATCTTATAGCTACTAAGAAATTACTTGCACGTCCTGCAGCTCCAATAAACTTCAAGAAACACATAACAGTAAGAAAAATAGCAAAGTAGTTGAAACAGTCAACAGGACATGCACCCGGTATTGCCTGACCTCCAATTGAAATCTTAAAAACCAAACATCAAATATACACTATAAAAGTTATATAAAAGAAAGATTAATTTTGTGATTACATTATCAGTTATCTGTGATAAGAATGTTGATGCAGATGTTGTCGCTGTTGTTGGTAACTGCGTTAAACTACTCGATGATACTGGTACATCTCTGGCCATCATTAACGACGTCAATAAATTTAAAGTTGCACTTGGATATATTGTTGTTGGAATTGTTGGATCACCATGTTCAATAGTTGATTCCAGATCTTCTAAACTTCTCTTAATGCGTTCTAATAATGTTTTAGTTGAGTTATTTTGTTCATTTGTCGAAGTAGAATTTAAGAATCGTTGTAATTTCTCCCCAATTAAACCATCGGAATGGAACACATTTGTAGGTATACAAGCACAATTATAATAAATTGATTCTTTATTATCATTTGTTAATTGTTTATCACAACCAGCATGACATGGTGATATATAAGTTTGTCCATCTTGACCACAAACTGGTGAATATTTTACATAATCACATTGGCACATAGAATTACATGTTGGAACACTTAAATTTCTACAATTAAAAATTTACATTTTAATTCAAAATTTACAATTAATCTGAGAAAAGCTTACGGTTCTGGAATATTCATTACCATAGAATTGTCGTTGCCAGGACAACCTAAAAATGCATATGACACCATACCCAAAACAGATAACGCACCACAAGCAACATTCCATGCTGCCATATGTCGGGCTCTTGGTTTATATTTTGATATAATAAAACCCGATGCAAGAACACCAATAGCTGAGAATGCTAATGCTACAGTACCAGTTACTAAATTCGATGTGGCAGCTGACTGCCTGTATTGTACTTCAATGTATTTGGGTGTAAAAATCCAATATGGGGTGTAGCCAAAGAAATAGAATATCGATGAAATATTATTGCACATTAATATTTTATTATTTAAAAGTATCTTGAACGTTTTCAACATATTTTTCCATGATAATTTCATCTCTTTTTGTTCTGGTTTCGGCTCTTTTTCTTGTTGCTTTTGATTTGTGGCGCTTTGTATTAGTCTGGCATTTTCAACAGCCTGTCTAGCTGCTGCTTTTGGCAATTGTTTCGGGAACATTGTTAAAAATAATCCAAATATAATTGATGGAATACATACAATGAACCATCCCAACCACCATGCACCTAACCATCTTGGATCATCATTTTCAATTGCTGGATTCAAATGTGGAACAATATAAATTCTTAAACAGAACGACGCCAAGGCTAAACCAAATGCTGGACCTAACATTCTTAAAAAGTATGAAATACCTAAATCAAATTAAAGAATAGCTTAATTAGGTTATTAATTATAGTTTTTCACTGAGGTTTTTGAATTCGCACAGTTGGGAAAAGTCTAACCAATTATTTCATAATATATAACCCCACCAAATTTTTAATTTTTGACGCCTTTTTGTTCCCAAACAAATAGTGAATAAAAATTGTGGTTTTCCGGAATGTTATTTCTCTTTTAATTTAAATGTTTGAATCTTTTAAGAAATAAAGGCCCGCGGTATAGTTTCTCAAGAATTTGAAGAGTTAATTGAAAGAGAAATGTAATCCCGAATTTTTATTTCGTATGCCTTTTTATAGACATATGCCTTTTTATAGGTATTAGTTGATCCTTCCATTAAATAAGAGTATTAGTATGAAATCCCTTCAGAATATAGGAGAAAAAACCCGCCGGGGTTTTTTTCTCAGAAGATAAGGGACAAGATTAGATTAAAAAAGAATTAACACCCCAGGACTTTTTTCTCATGAAGTCAAAGATAAAGTTCAATGACAAATACCTCTCTGGGACCTTATTTTTCAATTACTATAAGAAATAACACCTAGGGTTGTAATTTACTATAATCATGCAGGTGTTCAGAAAATTTCCCATTGTTTTGAATTTATAATTGAAAATAAAAACTTACTCAATAAAGCCGGAGTTTTTGATTTTTTCATATTATCATCCATATAGGATATGCCCAATGTATGGTATATAATCCATCCAACACCGGCCAAAAATTGTCCAATAAATAATAGGACTTGAGGTGTTAAATCTGCATCATCTGAAGAACATGTAACACCTTCGTCATCTATTGTAAAAAAAGAGGAAATAAATAATTACTAGTAAAATAATTAATTAGTACAATTATATCTAAGCCTGTTTTAATAAGTCTTATTAATTTTACCTTTATTACACATTATTTCAGATCTTTGTTTTTCTTGTGCTATAGTTAAATTACCATCAGATTGCGCATTATATTCTTTTGTGTAAATTAAAGCATCTTCTCCAGGCCCATACATAAAATGTGGTAATGCAGATATAAGACAAAATAGAATATTTACTATTACACCTATACCCATAAATCTCGGACGATGTGTTTTTGCACAAAAATAACTTATCACACCTGATAAAAGTAATTCACTTATATCACAGCCAATAAATATAATTCCTGTATTCCTTGATGGTATTTTAAAACGTTTTTCTATTGTTGTAATTGTTCCATTATAATATCCATGTGCCATTGAAAATATTAAACCAACTAAACCAAATATAATTATGTAGCCATTTTTACTTGCAAATCTATGAAAAAAAAAATATAAATATTTTTAAAATTGTACTTTGTAATTGTACTTTTATATTATTTATAATGCATTGTGAAAATGCTTGGAGGAGCCTGATTTCTGATTATGTGGGCTTATCCAAAAAGAATCTTTAAAAAACTCTCTAAGGAGTTAGTTTTTTAAAATATAATATTTCCATGAGTGTAAATTAGATTCAATCAAATAACGTTAGCGAGGATTTTAGAATTGAATACAAAATCATGGTTTAAAAATTTTGTTTAAGCGAGGTTTTTAGGGGAAGCAGAGCCCTCATTTTAAATGCTTTGTTTTAATTTTTGGAACTTCTTTATTATTGAAAATATATATGAATATAAAAAAAATATTCAAGAGCATTTTATAGCTGATTACAAAATTAGGGTTTAAGGCCTTTTCCAGAATATGTATGTATAGGTGAGATTCTATAGCCAGATTCTATAGTAGAAGTGATTTTAGAACCTCTTTTTGTTGACATGCTTCAATTTTAATTCCAGATAGTTGGATTCAATATTAAGGCTATTCACCTGTTCCAGAAAACTAATATATTATATATTTTGAATCCAACTCTAAAAATCCCTCCTAGTTCAGAATTCCAAATTGGATTCAACATTAGGGTTATTTGCCTTTTACAGAATATTTATGTAATTTGGGATTATGGTATTTGGGATTTTGGGATTTTAAATTTTAGGATTTTGGCATTTACGGATTTAGTATTTGGATTTTAACACGCTAAATTTAGAAACTCGAGTTTTTAAAAAACGAGATTTTGAGGCACTAGATTTTGATTTTCGATACACTCCCACAAATTACTTATTTAATATATAACTAAATATTATAAACAAATTATAAAGTGCACTAATTACAAATGTATAAATTATCCAACACTTTCAATTTTAATTTATTAATATTAAAGTTTTCAATTGTTTTTTAATTTTGAAATCTATTATAATTATTATAAAGTACAGGGTGGCGCAAAACGAAGGGTGGTGTAAATTTATTTATATTTTTTATTTATATTGTGAAGAAAACTTGGGGAATTGAAAATGGAACAGAACAATGATCAAAAATTACGAAAAGTAATGAAAAATATAAAAAATCTAAGACGTTTCTACATGTTATTCAGGGTGACGCAAAACGACCGGTATGGTTTGAATGTTTAATAACTTTTTAAATTTATTTATATTTTTTGTTTTTATTTCAAAATTTTGTGAAGAAAACTTGGGGAATTGGAAATGAAACAGTATACACAACAGAACAGCGATAAAAAATTACAAAAAGTTAAAAAAAAAAAATGTACTGGAAAGAGCACGAATGTGCGAAGCCGAAAATGATCACCACTTGCGGGATATAATTTTTCTACTTAAGCTTAAAATATTCCCCATTAATATACTTACGTATAACAAAAAAATAATAATAATAATTAACCATTAAATAAAAAAGTTATAAAACATTCAAACCATATCGATAGTTTGGTTTAATTTGGTGCGCCACCCTGTATAAGATATTAATTTCATTAGTTGATTACTTTGATTGTGTGTTGCTTTAAGTATAAGAAGTGATTATGATTTTTATTTAAAATGTTATTTAAATGAAAATTTGTTCTAATTTTTTAAACAACTTGAAAAATAATTGTAATTAACTCTTATTAAAAATAATAATTTTAAAAAATAATTCTTTACCTTTGTAAAAATGATCCTTTAAATATCCAAAATCCACATGTTGTATCATCAGATAATTGCATATCACTATATACACGATTAACTTCATCATCTATTTGTTTTTCATAATCATCACTACTAATATTTTTATTATTAATTAATTTATTATTATTTTCCTTTAATTGATTATCATTATTATAATTAACATCACAATCACAATCATCATCATCATCATTATAATTAACTTTAGTATCATTTTGATTATTCAATTTAGTTAATTCTTCAGAATTAATTTGATCTTTATTCTTTGAATTAAACATTTTACATTTAATTTTTTTTAAGTGTTGTTTTGGAAAAAATTTAATTTTTTTTTGGTTTAAATTTTTTTTTTAATTTTTTAATAATTTATAGACAAAATTGTAACTAAATTAACTGTGAAAGAAATACTAAAAACAATCATTTAATTTTATTTAAGAATGTTCTCAATTCGATTATTACATACAAAATACTGTTTTTTGAAATTGTCCATCTTCTTTTATTCTTAAAATAATTTTTAAAATGTTCTTATCATTATTTTTTCAAAATAAAAACAAATTATTAAAATTTAATTCATATTTTAGTAATCTGGTTTAATTTAAAATATTAAAATCTTATCTATATACTCTGAATTTTTTTTATTGTTTTTTTTTTTTTGTAAACATTTATTTAGAATTTAATATTTAATTTAATTAACATATCAGTTATATTATCTTAAATTAGTTTCTTTAAATTCTTTTACTAGTCATTGTTTAATTTTATATTATTTGTTTTGTTTTTTTTTTTTTTGTATTATTTATTTTAATTTTTTTTTCGTGGAAGAATCCAAATATTTTAATTTTAGTTATTTAATATTTATTAAACTTAAAGTGGATTATTCTAACGTTTCATATAGGTTTAGCACTTTAAATTCAATCTTTTGCAAATTAAATCCAATTTTTTTGTAAATCAAATTCAAACCTTTTAAAAAACGAGGAAGAGTGTAGTACAGTAGACTGTGTCAACTCTGGGATACACATATAACCGTAACATTTATACATTATATCATCCGGTTAATTACTTTTGGCAAAATTTCAAACATACCAGCTTTATTAAGTGTAGTGTAATGCTCATATAAAAGAAGGAGTTGTGTGGCAGCTATTCGAACCCTCTGCAGTAGGCCAACCAAATTTTGCTGTAACTTTGGTCATTACTAGGGCAAATAAAAATATGCATTAGGATCTTTTTTTCCTTATGTCTTATCGATAAATGAACAAGATAGTAATTCGTTTCAACAAAAGTTATGAATTTTAAGCTAGATTTGTTGGGGCATATTTTTGCATATTTCACTTGTTAGAGCATATTTTGCATATTTTAACTTGTAAGAGCATATTTTGGTTTATTTTGACAATTTTCGTTCAAAAGATCATATTTTTTTTAATTTTCTTGCATTTAAAATATTTTCCATAAAAAAACATAAAAATTGATGTTACTATTTAGATATTTTTTTATTTAAAATATCATTCTTTGAAAATAAACAAGTAGGTATTAGGTATTTAAAGAAATCTCTATGTATGCATGTACATATACATATTTATTTTATTATTTATTTCAACTTGATTCAGAAACTTTCAACTTGAATAAAAACTATATCTGCAGCTTTGACTGGTAAAGCGATACAAAATGCTACGATAAATTACACGACAAACGAAGCTATTGCATTTAAATTCGCACCAATTAACTCAGTTAATGTACAAAAGCGTCCTACGATCGAACCGGAAAATTTTCTTATTTAAAAATTTAAGTGAAATGTTTGTGATATATTGCAACCAAAAATTCAGTTAAACTTAGTTTTTAATTTTACTAGATGTAAAATTTTCGTTATTTGCATTAATTTTTATTTTAATTTATGTTTATTTAATTAATGTTTACTTAATTTATGTTTATTTATTTAATTTAATTTTAAGTTATTCTACTCTCTAATTTATCTTTTTGTCTTTTTTTAATATTTTAGTTTCATGAATTAATTTTATTTTATTTCATTAAATTTAATTTTAAAATAAAAAATTATAATAAAAATAATATATTAAAAAGTAAAAAACTATCTGCTTTTTTACTAAAATTAAATTTAAACAACTTTTGAAGATGGTGTTACTAGTCTAACATTTTTAATACTTATTTTATTTGAAAATTTCTAAGTAATGGATCCTTTTAATTGTATTTGATATCCTTTTCATAGAGCATATTTTGAATGCTTAAAATAGACTTTTTAGAGCATATTTTAAGCGCTTAAAACGGATTTTTTAGAGCATATTTTTATTTGCCCTAGTCATTACACTAAACTATTTTTGGCAAAATTTCAGACACCCAACTTCAATAGGTATAGAGTAATGCTCATATAAAATAAGAAGTTGTATGGCAGCTACTCGAACCCTTTGGAGTAGACCAACCAAATTTTTCAGTAACTTTGGCCATAAAACTACTTTTTTTACCAAATTACTTTTGCCAAAATTTCAGACACGTAGCTGTAATAGGTACAGAGAAATACTCATATAAAACGAGGAAGATTATAGTTGCCCTTGTCAACTTTTAGATACCCGTGCTTACCCACTAACCGTTATTTATTTTCCACATGCTATTATAAATATTACAAAAAAAATATAAGAAAGTAAAATAGTTAAAAAAAAATTTAGCTTATTATCACATAATTTTTGCTTAAAAAAAATTAAATAAAAAAAAAAAAATATTAAATTTTTAATTCATTATACCATAATTTTTGCTTAAAAACAAAAAAAAAAAACCATAAAAAAAAATAACCATAAAAAAAAAATAGCCCACCCCAAAAGTTGGCCCGAGCGATGTCCAACTTTGCCAACTAACTTGCCCTATTACTTTACCTGCCCAGTTTTAATTTTAACCTCGTAGCTTCATTAGATTCACAGTTATCGAATTGACAACTTTGTATGGCAGCTGCCCGAAAATGGGGTCGCAACATTTTGAAACTCCATATTAGTGCTCGATTCATTATATAACTAACAGTGTGTAATTTTCATCCTCGTAGTATACTCAGTTTCCAAGAAATTCATATTGGTGCAAAGAAGTTGTATGGCAGCCCCTCGCAAATGAAGCCGTAAAATTTTGAAACTTCATATAAGTGCTTGATTCATTATAAAACTAACCGTGTGTAATTTTCGTCTTTCTAGTATAATTACTTTTGAAGAAATTTATATTGGTTTAAATAAGTTGTGTGACAGCTCCCCGAAACCTTGGTCTGGTCTTAACCAAAAAGAATAGGGAACCTTAAAAATGTCCAAAAAATGTTTTGTGTGAATTTCAAAACTCTAGCTCTAATTTTTCAATTCTATCTCTTTTAATTAATTTTTAATTCACGAATATATTAAACCTAAGCAAAGTAAGCATCATATAATCATATTGATAAAATGATTCATTCAAAATATTACACATATACATATTATATGAATATACATATATAAATTATTTATGAAGCCATTTACTTAAAAAAAATCTTTGTCTTCTTTTTTGCTTATCTTAAATAAACTACGTATCATTTAAATCATATGAAATTCTAACTCGAAATCTTTATCTACTTTTTGTAACAA
Organism: Dolichopus griseipennis; assembly: GCA_963082915.1. Lineage (NCBI taxonomy): Eukaryota > Metazoa > Arthropoda > Insecta > Diptera > Dolichopodidae > Dolichopus > Dolichopus griseipennis. The sequence continues at coordinate 132,156,648 of OY720442.1, forward strand.
AAACAAAAAACAAAAAAACAAAAAAACAAAAACAAACAAAATTCATATAATTTCATGTTACAAGGTGCATAGCTAATTTTCAAATTTTTGTATGAAAATATTGGAGTTAAAAAAGTTAGCTGTTCGAGAGCTACCCGAAGTTTTGGTCCGATCTTAACCAAAAAAAATAGGGAACCTAGAAATTGATTGAAAAATATTTTGTGAAAATTTCAAAACTGTAGCTCATTTAGTTTTTGAGTTATCGTGCTGACACACAGACGGACGGACGGACGGACGGACGGACGGACAGACACACATAGCTAGATCGACTAATTTTTCGATTCTGAGCCGATACGTACCCTTGACACTATATCTAGCTCGTCTAGATCGATGCGTTACAAACGGAGGAGCAAATCTAATATACCCGATGTCATATATATATGCACGGGTATAAAAAGAAGTTGTATCATACGGGTGTCATACGGGTATAAATAGTTTTGTTATATGATGCCAGACTAATTAACTTTAACTTTATATTCCGTCGTTTTCACTAAGAAACGGGGAAGATTATAGTTGTCCTTGTCAACTTTTAGATACCCGCGAATACTTACTCTAATGCATAAAATAAAATAAACCATTATTTTATTCTCTTAAGCTATTATTGTATATTGTACATTGTAAAAAAATTAAAAAAATAAATTTGATCCACCCTGTCCCATAATTTTTGATTAAAAAACAAAACCATAAAAACAAAATAAAATTTGGCCATCCTAAAAGTTGGTCGAAGTAATGTCCAACTTTGTCAAGCAGATCATAAAAAAATTAGGCCCATCCTAAAAATTAATCCGAGAAATGTCCAACTTTGGCAAGTTTATTTGCCCAGTTTTAATTTTAATATTTTAGGTTCACTAGATTCACAGTTATCGAATGTATAACTTTGTATAGCAGCTCCCCGAAAATGAAGCCGTAACATTTTTAAAATTTTATAAAGGTGCTTGATCTATTATATTTATAACTAACCGTTTGTAATTTTCATCCTCGTAGTATAATTAATTTTGAAGAAATTCATATTGCTTTAAAAAAGTTGTATGACAGCTCTCCTTCGTCATATTTTAACCAAAAACAATAGCGAACCTAGAAATTGTCTAAAAATGACTTTGTGTGAATTTCAAAACTCTAGCCTTTTAGTTTTTGGGTGGCTGACACACAGACGGATGAACAGACAGACACATATAGCTAGATCGATTTGCTTTCGATGCTCATCCGATACGTACCTTTGACACTATATCTAGCTCGTTTAGATCGATGCGTTACAAACGGAGGAGCAATTTTAATATATCCGTGCCGTTATTTGTATGTAAAAAATAATAATTTAATTACGTATGTCTAAAAATGAGTGAAATAAATATGACAAAATAATTAGAATAAAGTTCAAATAGACCACTGGCTCAACTTTGACTTCAAATTAAGAGGAAAATTACTTTAAATGATTACAACTAATTTGATTTTTTTTTTAAATAATTTATTAATTAAAGTTTGAAGTTAATTATAGTGATGGTAATTTATTATAATCTTCATAAAACCATGTTTGTTTTCACTTTTTAGCACATTTTCAAAAAATTTTATAAAAATGTGCCTATATAGCTTCACTATGTCCGTCCGTCTGTCCGTCCGTCCGTCCGTCCGTATGTTTACAAAAACTTTTACACCGTTTGAAATAGACTAAAAAAATTTTAACCATGGGTAGGTATTGTAAAAAAAATAATTTCGTAGAAGAATTTTTTTCTGTAGTCCCACCTGTTACGGGGCTACAGAAATTAGTAGGAGTCGGTTAACAAAATTTTTTTGTCAAGCGCCGTGTTTAGGAAGTAAGCAGTAACTTAGTCACTAACGTAAATATTTCCTAAATTAAACGTTAATATTCAAGTTTCAACATTATATTCCGATAAAATACTTACTATAAAACACAATATTATTTTGAAAATGTGCTTTTTTAAAAACCCTTGGTTTTTTTCATCACTTGTTATATAAAAGGTTAATTTTGATTTGAAAATATTTGAATTTAATTTGCAAAAGGTTGAATTTGGTTGAAATGCAAAACCATTATGTTCCAATTCTTTTCAATATAATTTGTGCACAAAATTAAAGAACACTTCTTTTAATACTTCGTTTTTTTTTTTAATATTCAAAAATATTCGCACATGTTTTGATTAATTTTAATCACGTTTTTTTATTTTATATAAATAAGATATAATTTATATAATTAATTAAAATAAATTTTAATTATATAAATAAAGTTGATATTTAATCACATATTTGTTTATAACAAAGTATTTATTTATTTATTTACATATATATAAAATCCCCTTGGAGCTAGATTAAGAAGAGCCTGCGCACAAATACTACACCATCTGTCAAATGATGAAATTATGTAGTTATTTAATTTTTGTTATTTTTATAATTATGCATTAAATTATTTTATTAAATTTAGCAAATTTATTTTTAATTAAATAAATAAAATATCAATTGAATTATGACACAATTCTTCTATTGATTACTGACTAAATAAAATTAGTACATATTATATTAATATTGATATTTTTTATATTAATATTTTAAATTACCAGACACTTTTTAATCTAATAATGTGTTAAGTACTTCTATTAATTTTTGTGACAATGAAATAATAATGATTATTTTAAGTATAAATATGAATTACAAATTTTAATCTTTATTTATTTAATTTTAACCGATAACTAAAAATATTAAAACATTTAAAACACTGACTTGTATGATAAGAAAATAATTTGTAACAAAGTATTTGTCATCTTCTCTCTCAATTTACTAAGAAAGGAAACTATCAATTAAATACAATTCTACACACAAAAAAATAAAATAAAATAAAAAGTATAAAATAAATAGAATTCTTTAATTTAATAGTAAAAAAAATAAAATAAAAAAAAATATTTTTTTCAATATTGCTGGTATAAGAAACAGTTCTTTCAATTTTTGAAAACTTTTAAGAATAAAATATTGAAAATTTTCATTAACCAAAAATTGATGGTAGATCTTTTGCCTTTAAAAGTGTTTTAGTATAAAAGTAAAAGTTTTTTTTTTATTTAAGTACCTATTTGTTTAAAATTGAAACTATCCAAATTAATTAATTTTATTTGTAATTTTTTTTATTATTTCTGTTGAATTTAAAAAAAAACTCAAAAAAAAAATTTCTTCCTTTCTACGAGGATCGAACTCAGATCTATTTACACCAGAAGCCACTTCGCTAACCCCTGAACCGTACAATCCATACGATTTCTAATATAAATGTATCACTAACTGACAGAATGAAAAATAAAGCCATAGACACAGGCAAGTTCAATTAAAAGTATATAATGAAACACAACAAAAAAAAAAGAGTTGGTATAAGATCTAAAAATCCATACAACTTAAATTAATATATAGGTGTATTGTACATAAATTAAGATTCTAAATACCTCGATAAAGGAGGAAATGGCGGAAGTTGTTATTATTAAATTTATGAATTAAAAAATTTTTAGGTAGATATTTATTTAATTTTTCTAATAATTTTTAACAAAAATTAAAATTAAAATTAGTTCTTTACTGAAGCAGCTGAAACACTAAATACTTACATTCACCAATGAAAAGTATTGAAAAAATGCTGAAAAAATCTTTCAACGGATTAGTGCAAAACTGATGAATTTTTTCCCACCATTTATGTTAAATTCTGTAGAAAAGAAGAATTTCCATTGAGTGCTTCTACACTACTTCCGGGTTATTAGAGTAAATCTTAGTTTAAGTGTATTACACTTTAATACACCTAATAATTATGGATTAAATATATTTTTGTCAATCGCTATACATGAAATATAATAAGCGGTAGGTATATTATTTTCGCAACAAAAATTGGAACCTGAGATTTTTGCAGATATGTTTTACTGCGGTGCGCAGAAACCCAAAAAACGTGTTTTTGTCTGTCTGTGTACACGTGTACAGCCTGAACGGGTGAACGGATTGTTTCAAATTTCGTAAGTAATGTTTTGATGTTAATATCTTGAATTGATAAACTTTTACAGAAAATCTGGTAACCCCAAGAGGCACTCTCTAGGGTATTTTTTAGGTTTTTTGTGAATATTAATTAATTTTGAGAAAAATTTTTCTACAAAAATTGTTACACTAAAAAAGAGCTAAAACTTTGCGGTACGAAATTTTTCGATCCGGCGAACTTCAAAGTCTACTTAATAACATGAAGTAAAAAATAAAATGAATGTCAGATAAGAAAATTGTTTGTGTATACTCATTCAAGAATCTTTCCAAAATCTTTCAAAGAAATTTCGCGTCATGATTTTACTGTATAAGCTGTTTGTTCTGTGGTGAACACAGCATATTTTTTTGGTTAATGCATATACATAATATTAGTATTTCGATGTGAACTTTTTAGCAGCTATAAACAAAAGATTTAGGTAAATTTGGAAGCTTTTTACTAATATTCTTTATAATTTAGATTCCATAAAAGTTTTAAGAAAATATCTTAAAGAAAATACATAATAAAAGTTAATTAATGTTAATATGTATTGTAATTGCAACTAAAAGATTTACAAATATAAGTTTTTAAAATGGGTTTTAAATGCATCTTTATAATATGTATATAAAAAGATTATTTAAACTACATTTGCAAAAATAATGTAGTATATATATATACATACTTTTTGACATGTTAGACAGTGATAAGCTTATAAGTTTATTTACATGATATTTATTTACATATTTAAATAATTTATACAATCATTAGCCAGCGCACATGATGGTCATGACATGATGTAATGACTTAATTTTCACGTAATAGTTGAAAATTTTTGTGTTCACAAAAACCGGTTTCGCTGCCATCAAATTTTACTAGTAACACTCGATGCACTTACTAATCCATTGTTCCATGTGACCAGACTTCTATGTATAGAATATTTTAGAAGTCTGTATAAAGAATAGTTTTCTGTTATGCCAATAATAAGTATATTAATGTCTGACATTTATATTTTTAAGAATTTAAACTAAATATTGGTTTAAGTTTAAATCTTTGTGTTTTTTTTTTTATTACACGACACTAATACCAATCATAGCTTACAGCGTTTTAAATTTGAGTCATTATCGCTAAGTCAAGGAGTCATTATTTCCACGAAGAATTCTAATTTACAATTCTTTCTTCTAATTTACAATTCTTTTTTATAGGTATAAGAAAATTTAAGTTGTATTACAGTTATTCGAACTTTTTGTACTATATAGATCAATTATATTTTGTGAAATTTCGGCCATAAAATCCCACTTTATTAAATATTGAAAAATCCTCGAACCTATTAAACAATCTCGTTCAATTATCAAAATCAATACCAATGACGTCTTTGGTTTAAAAACAAATTTGTTAAAATTTTAGGATACCCCACCTGCTTAACTTTTTGAGTTATCGTGTGGACGGCCAGACGATCACACATAAGTAAATCGATTAATTTTTCGATTCTGATCCGAAGTTAAAACACTTAAGTTTATATTTAATTAAAACTGACTTTGAACTTTTTTAATAAAATTATAATTGAAAATAAATATTACAATTTCAATTTTACCTTATCTGAATAATTTCATGATACTTTATATTTAAAAATATTTTTATCCAATACTGTACAAGAATAATTTGAAAAATATATTTATCCATTCTAATTTTATTCTATAAATAAAATCTGATTATTTTTTAAATATATATATTTTTTTTTAATTATATATATTATTATGTATATTTTATATCGTTTTCTTATTAAATCTCAACTTTCTTTTCATTTTTAGTTTCCTCTTCTTTATCAAAGTCCTTCAATTCGATACCTTTGACTTCTTCATCAAATATTTGTAAATCTTTAACATAGTACCAAACACCAACATCAAATATAGTTCCAATAAATACAAAAACTGATGCTATCAGATTCATTTTGTACCTGCATTAAAATAAAAAAAAAAACAAAAATTAAATTTATTAAAAAATTTTATATACTCGATTTATAATGATGTATATACTCGTAACACAAGAATACTCAATACTCATAATATTAACAAGCAAGGATACCGGATTATAAAGTATATCCGAATTCATTTTATTACATTTCTACACGCGTGTGAGCAATAGTCACGCATATATTAAAATTGCCACTCACACTGCATCAATCTAGACATGGCACTGACATATATAAAGTCTAAAATGCATCGATCGGATAGTTAATCGATTTAGTCATGCAAGATTTATGAAATACTAAGAGAACTACAGTGTTGACGTTTTCCAAAAGTGAAAACAATTTGTAGGTTTCAAATTGCGTTTGGCTAAGATCGGACTGCTGTTTCGGTAACAAATTATTAGAAGAAATTCAGTTGGACAAGCGCACTTTTAGTCTTACCTATTTTGATGGAATTAATATGTTTGATTTCAGAAAAATTTAACTATTAAATTGAACGTACATTTAAAGCACGTTCAAATTTAAAGCAAAGGTACAATTTATACTAATAATTTTAAATAAATATTTAAAATAAGATTGCACTTACCTTAAGGATTCGGCATCATAAAACCAACAATTTCCCTTTGTTGAACATGTTTTACCCCATACTAAACATAAGCTATCTAAAACCCAACCAAAGAATATTGGACTAGGTATGAATGCAAATAATGACATCAACATTGAAGAAAGACCCATAGAAGCTCTAAAGTAAATTATATTTATATGTAATGGATTAGAAAAGTTTAAAACAAATTTCCATTTCCAACTTACGCTTTATCAGCTTCAGGAACACATCTTACAGCTACTAAAAAATTACTTGCACGTCCTGCGGCTCCAATGAATTTCAAGAAACACATAACAGACAAAAACATAACAAAATATTTAAAACAGTCAACCGGACATGCACCTGGTATAGCCTGACCTCCAATTGGAATCTTAAAAACAAAACATCAAATATACACAATATAAAAGAAAGATTAATTTTGTGATTACATTATCTGTTATATGAGATAAGAATGTTGTTGCAGCTGTTGAAGATTTTGAGGGTAACTGTGTTAAGCTACTCGTTGGTACTGGTATATCTCTGGCAGTCATTAACGACGTTAATAAAACTAAAGTTTCACTTGGTAATATTGTTGTTGGAACTGTTGAATCACCATGTTCAATAGTTGATTCCAGATTTTCTAAACTTCTCTTAATGCGTTCTGATAATGTTTTACTTGAATTATTTTGTTCATTTGTCGAGGTTGAATTCAAGAAACGCTGTAATTTTTCCCCAATTAGATCATCGGATTGGATCACATTGGTTTGTATACAAGCACAATTATAGTAAATTATTTGTTTTTTATCATTTGTTAACTGCTTGTCACAACCAGCATGGCATGGTGATATATAAGTTTGTCCATCTTGACCACAAACTGGTGAATATTGTACATAATCACATTGGCACATAGAATTACATGTTGGAACACTTAAATTTCTACAATTAAAAATTTACTTTTTAATTCAAAATTTATATTTGATCTGACAAAAGCTTACGGTTCTGGAATATTCATAACCATAGAATTTTCATTGCCAGGACAGCCTAAAAAGGCATAAGATACTATGCCCAAAACAGAAAATACACCACAAGCAACATTCCATGCTGCCATATATCTGGCTCTAGGTTTATATTTTGATATTACAAACCCTGAAATAAGAACACCAACAGCTGAGAAAACTAAAGCAACAGTACCAGTCACTAAATTCGATGTGGCAGCTGACTGTCTGTATTGTACTTCAATATATTTTGGTGTAAAAATCCAATATGGTGAATAGCCAAAGAAATAGAATATCGATGAAATATTATTGCACATTAGTGTCTTATTTTTTAAAAGTATTTTAAATGTTTTCAACATATTGTTCCATGAAACTGGTAACTCTTTTTGTTCTGGCTTTGGGTCTTTATCTTGTTCCTTTTGATTTGTGGAACTTTGTATTAGTCTTGCATTTTCAACAGCTTTTCTTGCTGCAGCTCTGGGCAATTGTTTCGGGAACATTGTTAAAACAAATCCAGATACAATTAATGGAATGCATATGATGAACCATCCCAACCACCATGCACCTAACCATCTTGGATCATCATTTTTTATTACTGGATGCAAATGTGGAACAATATAAATTCTCAAACAAAATGATGCTAGGGCTAAACCAAAAGCTGGACCTAACATTCTCAAAAAGTAAGACAAACCTATATAAAAGTAAAAGAGAGTAAAAATATTCAAATTTATTCATAGATCTGTTATTTATCTTTGAAAAAAAATGTCGTTTTAAATTTGAAAAATTTTAATTGAAAAAGATGATGTGTTTGAACATCTTTAATATAAGGTTTTTATGACAACAACCGTTTAACATCTTGAATTTAAGAGCTTAAGAACTAATTAGGTCAAATTTGAAAATTGAAGAAAAATTGAAAATAGACAAGTTATTAGTAGATATAAAATGCAAGATAAATTTTTAAAAAAACTTACTCAATAGAGCTGGAGTTTTTGATTTTTTAATATTGTCATCCATATATGATATACCCAATGAATGGTATAATATCCATCCAATACCGGATATAAATTGAGCAATAAATAATATTACCTGAGGTGTAAAATTAACATCACCCGAAGAACATGCCACACCATCGTCATCTGTTGTAAAGAATTAATAATTGGCATAATTAATTATAGTCATACTCCAACCAACTTTATTAATTTTACCTCTATTACACATTTTTTGATTCTTTTGATTTTCTTGGATTTTAGTGAAATTAACATCACCTTGTGTACCATATTCTTTTGTTAACATTAAAGCATTTTCGCCTGGCCCATATATAAAATGTGGTAATGCAGTTAGAATGCAAAATGCAACAATTGTTAATATACCAAAACCTATCCATCTTGGACGATGTCTATTTCCAACATAATAACTTAATATACCTGATAAAAATAATTCACTTATTTCACACCCCACTGATATAATACCTGTACTTCTTGATGGTATTTTAAAACGTTTTTCAATTGTTGTAATTGTACCATTAAAATAAGCATATGTCATTGAATATATTAAGCCAACTAGACCATATATAGTAACATAGGCTTTTTTATTTGCAAATCTTTTAAAATATTTTAAAAACAAAAAAATTAAAAAAATATTAAATAAATGTCCAGAAAATGAGGCATTTTCTGAGGTAATGAGGTACATTCAATTAAATGTGTTTGTTAGATGCGTTCAATTATAAAAAAATAAAATATTAATGTTTTGTTGGATGTAGTTTTATTTTAGAAAATAAAATGTCATAAATTATTATAAACAGGCCAAAAAATATTTTATTTATTATTAATAAAAAAAATAAAAATATATTTTATGAATTTAAACTTGTTTAAATGTTTATGATTAGTTCATTTCAGTTTTTAAAACTCACAGTACATTTTCTGAAAATTTTATATAAATAGTAAAACAGTTTCAATATTAAAAATTAAGACTATTTTTACATGATCATTCCTGTAGTAAGTCTTCATTATTTTGATTGAAGTATAACTGCGTAATACAAAATGTAAAGATTGCGATTTTACTTAAGACGAGGAAGATTATAGTTGCCCTTGTCAACTTTTAGATACCCGTGCATACCCACTATGGAGTATAAAATAAACCGTAATTTACTTCCCTTATACATTTAACTCATTACCCCATAATTTTGACGTAAAAAAAAAAAAAAATTAACAAAAAACAAAAAACAAAATTTTCATTCATTGTCCCATAACTTAAGCTTAAAAAAAAAAAAAAAAAAATAAAAAAACAAAAAAAACAAAAAAAAACAAAAAAAAAATTGGCCCACCCTAAAAGTCCGATGGTCCGAGTGATGTCCAACTTTGCCAAGTAGCTTGCCCTATTAATTTACCTGCCCAATTTTAATTTTAACCTTGTAGCTTTATTAGATTCACAGTTATTGAATCGAAAACTTTGTATGGCAGCCCCCCGAAAATGGGGCCCTAACATTTTGAAACTTCATATAAGTGCTCGATTCATTATATAACTAACCGTGTGTAATTTTCAGCCTCGTAGTATAATTAGTTTTGAAGAAATTCATATTGGTGCAAAGAAGTTGTATGGCAGCCCCCCGTAAATGGGGCCCTAACATTTTGAAACTTCATATAAGTGCCGGAGTCATTATAAAACTAACCGTGTGTAATTTTTATCCCCGTAGTATAAATAGTTTTGAAGAAATTCATAATGGTGCAAAAAAGTTGTATGGCAGCTCCCCGAAGCCTTGGTCCGATTTTAACCAAAAACAATAGGGAACCTAGAAATTGTCTAAAAATGAGTTTGTGTGAATTTCAAGACTCTAGCCCTTTTAGTTTTTGAGTTATCGTGATGACACACGGACGGACGGACGGACGGACGGACGGACAGACACACATAGCTAGATCGACTAATTTTTCGATTCTGAGCCGATACGTACCCTTGACACTATATCTAGCTCGTCTAGATCGATGCGTTACAAACGGAGGAGCAAATCTAATATACCCGATGTCATATATGTATGCACGGGTATAAAAATGGAATTGATATACAATATATGTATTCAGTATATAATTAAATTATAAATAGTTCTTTAATTAAAAAAAATTCCTCTTTCAATTGACGTCCCGTCATTCTGTGACGGGCGAACAGCTAGTATAAAATAATTATATTACAATATATAAATGAAAATTTCAGCAAATGCGGCCTATAGCTTTATATCATTATAAATTCAATTGCGGTCGCAATTCGTGCTTACCTAATTATATTCGTAGACTTAACCTTTATATTCGAAATATTCAATGGCTTCTAACAAGTAGCTCCAAATTTTTAAATAAATTGATCTTGTTTAAATCAGTCTCGTATTTTTGGATCCAATAGTCGGATCAATATTTTTTCAATATTAAAAAGACTGAGCGTGCGTTTGAATTTAAAAATTATTAAAAATTTCATTCTTTATTAAGATTAGATTTAAGGGCTAAAATTTTACAAGTAAAATTTACAAGTTTTCTGATAAAAAGAAAAAAACAAATCCCAATATACAAAACTTAATTTAATTGAAAAATAAACTTGTAAATAGTATCTACGTATCTTTTTAGATTTATAGAAAATTTAATTTTTTACAAGTGTTTTCAAAATTGTAACATATATATTTTCATGCAACGATCTACTTGTAAAGCCAGTTTTTGATTTCAAGAATATATTTTATATGAAAAAGAAAATTATAAAATTTTACAAAATATATAGTTTTAAGTTCTTGTAGAATTTTATTTGTAAATATAATTTTCAATGATATGAAATATTTTACAATTATACAATATTTTTAAGGAAATATCTATACAAATTTTTGTCATGCAACGATCATGAAATAGGTATCTGAACTTTTTTAATACCAATTGACTTTTCAAGAAGGTAAATTCTCACCTTTGTAAAAATGATCCTTTAAATATCCAAAATCCACATGTTGTATCATCAGATAATGGCATATCCCGAAATAAACGATTAACTTCATCATCTATTTGTTTTTCATATTCATCATTACTTATATTTTTATTATTATCACAGTTATTTTTTTTTTTATTAATATTAATTAATTTATTATCATTTTTTAAACTTTTTTCTTTTATTAATTTATAATCATTTCCATTTTTTTTTGAAAATTCATTATCATCACAATCATCATCATTATCCACCTTATTCTCTACATCATTTTGATTATTCAATTTTACTAATTCTTCAGGATCAATTTGATTTTTATCCTTTGAATTAATCATTTAATTTTTTTAATATTTTTTTAATTTTAGCGTTTAAATTTTTACACAATTTTTTTTTTTTTCGTTTTTTATTGTTTTTTTCCTTATTAATTTAAAAAAGAAGTTGAAACTAAAATAACCGTGAGGACAGAACTAAAAACGATCATTTACATTTATTTAAAAATGTTCTCAATGCGATTATTTGAAACGAAATGCTGTTTTACAAACTAGTTCATCTACTTTTATTCTAAATTTATTTACAATAAAAAAAATTAATTTTAATTTTTATCATTATTTTTTAAAAATAAATATAAGTTTCACTTTAAATCCTTAAGAAAATAATGAAACACTGATTAAAATTAAGGAACATTTGAAATCCTATCTATATTATAACTTTTTTGCTGTTTGGTAAATATTGACCCAGAATTTTAATATTTATTTTTATTAATTATCTTATATTATTTTGAATTAGTTTCTTTTGCTAATTCTTTAACCATTGTTTTATCATTGTTTTATTTATTATGGCATTTTTTTTAACTTCTACTTTTAAAATAATTATTTGTTTTATTTTCATAGGCAAATGCACTTTTTTTTATTTATTATTGTACATATAAAGAAAAAACTTGATACACTAAAATATAAAACTATAAAAAATACAGAAAATGTGAAAAATATATAAAATAAAAAATTTTATTTAATAAATAACTTTAAATTCAATTTCAAACAATTCACTTTTATAAATTTTAAAATTTTTTTAAGTCTGTTTGGTACTTTTTACATATAAATGTACTAAATTTGTCATAGTATTTTAGAAACACATTTATTGCATGTTTTACATTTACAAGTATTTTATATTAAAATCATCAAATTATATAAACCTATATATGTATATATATATATCTTTCGAATAACTTTGAGTTTTAATAAAAATAAGTGTCACAGATAACAGAAGAATTATGATTGTAATACTTATTTATAACATAAATGCTCAAAACACCTTATCATAAATATAAAAGATGCATGTATGTTTGTATGGATGTATGCATGTATATATGTAAAATTTCTTTTGATATTTAAATGAATTTTAAACAAAGTACTAAATTTGTCATAATTTTTTAAAAATACATTTATTGCATATTTTGCATTTACAAGCATTTCATATAGGTACCTATATTAAAACCATTAAATTATATAAATCTATATATATATTTTTCGAATAACTTTGGATTTTAATGAAAATTAGTGTAAGGAGAATAACAGAAGAATTATGATTGTAATACGTATTTATAACAGAAGTGAGCAACATTACTTATTATAAATATAAAAGATGAGAAATAACAAGTTGTACCTATGATACCCCTACCTGTGACCTGGATCCTGTCATATTACAAGGAAAAGTAAATATGATTGCTACAAATATATAAATTAAAAATAATATACATTCATTTGACAATAACTGCGGTTGCAATTTATAAATATAATTAGGTCATTTGTTTGTTAAAATTTTTAAATAGATAAATTATTAAGAATTTTTAATATTTTCAATAGAAAGATTAATTAGAAAAAGTTTTTAGTATTATAAGAATATAGAACTAATAGATAGAACTAATAAATATTTACAAAAGTATAAATTTTTAATTTATTTTGAACCAATAGGGTATTCTTTACTTGTTTTATTAAATCTTTAAATTCAATTTTAAACCCTTAAGAAGCGTTATATCGCAATTTTAAACAAAATTCGTGATCACTTCGTCAAGTTTTTTTAATTTTTTTTAATGTTGAACGTGACACGACTGTGAAGAGTGTTAAATATATTCATAAGTATATGGATTAAGATAAAAATGTGGTACGCTTTTTAATAACGAATCAGAATGTAGAAAATTTTGATTATTTTTACAATTTTGAATGGCAATTTTCCTATTCGTCCTTTGGTTTACTTTAGAAAAGTAATTCATAAATAATCCTCAACGTACAAATTCCTTTGTGAAGATCTTTCTGCTAATAACTTACTGCATTCCAAAATGATTATTTAGAGCTCCCCTTTGATGGTCACAAATATATATAGAAAAATATAAACAAAATAAATAATATTATTTATATTATCAATTAATACTACATATCTGCCACGCCTGAAAACAAATGTCAAGGTTTCTTTGGACGGTTTATAAATAAATAAATAAAAAATTTTAGTAATTTATTTTTTAATTACATAAATGTTTTTTATTATTGCTTTCCTCTACTTCTTTTCCTGTCTTTTTTATCCAAGTTCTTCAATTCGGTATCAACAACTTCTTCATCAAATATTTTTAAATCTTTAACATAATACCAAACACCAACATCAAATACTGTTCCAATAAGTACAAAAGCTGATGCTATCAGATTCAATTTATACCTGCATTAAAACAACAAAAGAAAAAGAGAAAAAAAATACAATAAAAATTTAATATTTTATTATTGCTAAAATTTTTAGTGTGCACTATTGAAATTTAGGGGAAAGTTCTAGTTTTATATATCAAAAATGTTAACGCCCTGGAAATTGGTAACCCAAACACTCAAAAATATTAAGAAAAAACGTTTATTATCGTTTTTAAAAATTTTAAATTTGATTTACGCAAAAGGTATGGATTGAATCAGAATCGAAAGGTAAATCAATTTAGATATGTGTGTCACACGATAACTTTAAAACGAAAGGAGCTAGGAATATAAAATCTTCAGAAATTCATTTCTATTCAATAGTCTTCATTGCTATTGAAATCCAGCCAGTATGGCAGCTAAACATACAACGCCTTTTTAAATGAAAATCTGAAATTTTGTCAAAAGTGCTATCCATTTGTTCAAATATTTAGCCTTTATTAGGTTAAAAGTAATGGGGTTTGTATGTCAGTTTCCTGAAATTGGGTTCCAAATTTTTCAAAACTTTGAAAAATTGCTAGTTATATTATACGAGTTTTTATTTCAATCTTCTAATTAGTTGTAAAGATTTTGTACAATAATTCCAACAATCCCCATAGCAGCTGTCTTTAGCTTTGTGCAAGGTAAACAATTGTGCTAAAAGTTTCAAACAAAAAACAACTTGCCTAATCTTAGCTTAAACTTGATGGTGTAATTAGTTTTGAAGATGTGTAACAGGTTTCCAAAATTTGTATGGCAGCTAACTGAAAATAAAGCCTTAACACTTTGAAATTTTATAAAAGTAGTTGTTACAAGAAGCTTTGGTAAAAACCACTTTGTGTGAATTTTAAAACTTTAGCTCTTTTACTTTTTGAATTATCGTGCTGAAAGACAGACAGATAGATGGCAGTACGTAGCTAGAACAGTTTCCTTTTCGATGCTGATTCGATAAATACCTATATCATAGCTAGAACAATGAGTTACAAACGGTAGTGCAAATTTTAATATACCTGTGACCTTATTTGTATTTCTTTTATTTAATTTAAACTTGAATAAAATGTTTGGCAATATCATGGCAATCTATTTTTTCGATATTTTGATTTTTGTAGTTATTTTTCATTTTTTCAGAGATCGTAACTAATTAATAGTATCTTCAGTGAAATAATCATATAATTATAGCTCACAATTTTATTTTGAAAATAAAATACCCTTACCTTAAGGATTCGGCATCATAAAACCAACAATTTCCTTGCGTTGAACATGTTTTACCCCATACTAAACATAAACTGTCTAAAACCCAACCAAAAAATATTGGACTTGGAATGAATGCAAACAATGCCATCATCATTAAAGTTAGTCCCATAGCAGCTCTAATTAAAATTAAAAGATTTAAACTATACTAAAATTTATAAAACAATTTGTTATAAAGCCTACGATTTATCCGCCTCAGCAATGGATCTAACAGAAACTAAGAAATTACTTGCACGTCCTGCAGCTCCAATGAACTTCAAGAAACACATAACAGACAGGAACATGACAAAGTAATTAAAACAATCAACAGGACATGCACCTGGTATTGCTTGACCTCCGAGTGAAATCTAAAATCATACAAGTATAACAAATCATTTCGTAATTATATGAACGTAGTAGTAATTTTATGTTTACATCATCAGCAATCTGTGAAACGACAGTAGTTGGTGCGGGTGAAGATGCTGATAGTATTGTTGTTACATCAACTGTTTGTAAATCATCTAAACTTTTCCTAATGCGTTCGAATAATGTTTCCGTTGCATTTTTTTTTTCATTTGTTGCACTAGAATTTAAGAATCGTTGTAATTTTTCCCCAATTAAACCATCGGAATGGAACACATTGGTAGGTATACAAGCACAATTATAATAAACTGATTCTTTATTATCATTTGTTAATTGTTTGTCACAGCCAGCATGACATGGTGATATATAAGTTTGCCCATCTTGACCACAAACTGGTGAATATTGTACATAATCACATTGGCACATAGAGTTACATGTTGGAACACTTATATTTCTACAATTAAAAATTTTACTTCTATATCAAAGTAAGTAATAAGTTTAATTAAAACTTACGGTTCTGGAATATTCATAATCATTGAATTTTCATTGCCAGGACAACCTAAAAATGCATAAGACACCATACCCAAAACAGAAAATACACCACAAGCAACATTCCATGCTGCCATATATCTGGCTCTTGGTTTATATTTTGATATAATAAAACCTGACGAAAGAACACCTATAGCCGAGAATACTAAGGCAACAGTACCAGTTACTAAATTTGATGTTGCAGCTGACTGTCTATATTGTACTTCAATATATTTTGGTGTAAAAATCCAATACGGTGAATAACCAAAGAAATAGAATATCGATGAAATATTATTATACATAAGAATTTTATTTGTTGAAAGTGTTTTAAATGTTTTCAACATATTTTTCCAAGACACTTGCAGTACTTCTTCCTTTGTAGCTCTTTGTTTTTGCCTTTCTTTTTCAACAGCCTTTCTTAATGCAGCCCTTGGTAAATGTTTTGGAAATATTGATAAAAACAGTCCAGAAATAGTTAATAGAATTCCAATGATAATCCAACCCAACCACCATGCACCTAACCATCTTGGATCATCATTTTGAATTATTGGATGTAAGTCTGGAACAATGTAAACTCTTAAGCAGAAAGATGCTAAGGCAAAACCTAGAGCTGGACCTAGCATTCTTATAAAGAATGATAAACCTTAATTAATTTAAAAAAAGAAGTGAATTAGTTTAGTTATAGTTTCATTTTTTTGTTGTTTTTAATAGGAACAATAATGATACTCTTTCTGCGCCTATTAAATACAGACTTACTTAATAAAGCAGGAGTTTTTGATTTTTTAATATTATCATCCATATATGATACACCTAATGAATGATATAATGTCCCTCCAATACCGGATATAAATTGTGCAATAAATAATATCACCTGAGGTACAATATTTACATCTCCTAAAGTACATGGAACACCTTCGCCATCTATTGTAATAAATAAGTAATTAATATTTAAGCTTATTATATTCTATTGATTTTACCTTTATTACACATTGCTTGAGTTTGTTGATTTACTTTTGTGGTAGTTAAATTAACATCAGCTTGTGTACCATATTCTTTGGTTAACATTAATGCATCTTCACCAGGTCCATACATAAAATGTGGTAAAGCACTAAGAAAACAAAATGCAACAAGTGTAAGCATGCCAAAACCCATCCATCTTGGACGATGGCTATTCCCAACAAAATAACTTAATGCTGCTGATATAAATAATTGACTTATATCATAACCTACAGATATAATGCCTGTACTTCTTGATGGTATTTTAAAACGTTTTTCAATTGTTGTAATTGTACCATTAAAATAAGCATATGTCATTGAAAATATCAAACCAGCAACACCATATATAAATACATAGACTTTTTTATTCGCAAATCTTTTAAAATATTTAGAATTAACAAATTAAAAATAAATTAAATATTAATGTAAAATAATTATATTATAATAATAAAATAAAAATACTAGGATCTTTTATTAAAAAAAATGTATATATTGTGTAAAAACCCTTCGTATCAAAATGATGAAGCTTTACTAGATTGTTGATAACCATTCAGAAAATTCCAGCATTGAAACTTTTCGTTTTCAAAAGGGCCTTTATAGTTAGTACTTAAAATCGGATGATATGGCGGTATTAAATATGAATCGAGCTCTGTAAGAATTTAGCTTGGGGAGCATAATTGTTCAAATACCTCTTATTTCAAGAAGATAAAAGATTTTATAAATCTTTAGAATAAACTCAGTGATATATATTAACAGATAGGGTATCCGCGTTAAGATATTAGAAAGCTCTTAGTTTTTTGTTCCAAAATGCTATGCCCGAACACAAGAAGCTTTTATAAGCCTTATCACACATGCCACATGTTTATAAGCCTTGTCAAACATTTTTTTGATGGTTCATAGTTCCAGGTCGCTCTAAGACACAACAAGGGCGTTTATAAAAATGATAGCGATATATAATTATGTAACTCTGGAAAATTATTAAGAAAAATTACAAATATTGGTTGAAGTCACAATTTAATTTCCATATCCTGAAAATTTTGGGCGGGTGGAAGTAGGGTTAGATTGCATTGGGATTATATTCTAAGTATGGATTTCATAATTATTCATAATTACCTAATAAATTGGTGAAATAACTAAATTATAATATAATCACTTATTTTTATATATATTTTTTACCCTATTTCATACATAGACAGAGTATGAGTACTGAGTATAACTTTGAAAATGTGCTACTTTAAAAACCCTTGGTTTTTCCGTCACTTGTTTAAATGACATTTTCAAATATAAAAAAAATGTGAGTGAGTTTTCAAATAAAATTTTTTTTTTTTTTTTTTTTTTTTACACGCTAGTCAAACTCCAGGAAAACGAATTGCTTTAGGCATATCTAAATAATAGATATGTGGCTTGGCTAGAAAGAAAATAGGATAGAAGAGGAGAGTTGGTTGGTAGGTTAGAAACGAACTTATTTAAGTTCTTTTTAAAAAGTTGCAAAGTTGCAAATTGCTATTTCTATCAGAGGGGGACACATTGGACGGAAGCATGTTCCAAATTCTAGCAACTCTCACAATAAATGAGTTTCCAAAACCAGTTTTGAGCCACCTAGGAATTTCCACTGTGTAGAAGTGAGCACTTGAGGCCTTCCTGGTGTTGCTTTAGAATTGTTTAAAGGGAGGCATTATTGATTTTAATTATATAGAGCAAGGGTTAATACCTACAAGATATCTATAAAAGAGAGTTAAAGCTCCAATATTACGACGACTACTAGGAGGGGTGAAAGTAGTACCTGGACGGAAAGGTCGCCAATTATGCGTAAGGCGCGATTTTGTCCAAGTAACTTAGTGAAGTTTGGAGAGCGCCAGCCTTTTAACTTTTAATTTAGTATAATCCAAATATATATTACATAATTTTTATCAAAATTTGGCTGACCTTTGTAAAAATGATCCTTTAAATATCCAAAATCCACATGTTGTATCATCAGATAATGGCATATCCCTAAATAAACGATTAACTTCATCATCTATTTGTTTTTCATATTCATCATTACTTATATTTTTATTATTATCACAGTTATTTTTTTTATTATTATTAATTATTTTATTTTCATTTTTTAAACTACTTTCTTTTATTGATAATTTATATTCATTTTCATTTAACTTTAAAAGTTCATTATCATCACAATTATCATCATAATATTTAATTTCTGTGTTATTTTCACTATTTAATTTTACTAAATCTTTTGGATTGGCTTGATCCTTATTTATTGTATTAAACATTTTTTTTTATATTATGGGGATTTCTCAATCTCAAAAGTTTCCCCAACTATCTTTATCTTCTGACAATCTTTGCAATTCTGTCAAAAATATTATGAACTATATTATTAAAGATTAGTGTTTCTATTACTGATTTTTGTATATATATATACATAATATCTATATATTTATGTATATATAATATATATATATTCAACTTTTTTAATACAATACTTTATTTACAATCTAATTGTCATAATAATATTATAAGATTATTAAGCAACACATAGATTTTAGTTTTTATATTCTTTGTTCAATTTGTTTGCGTTTTTTTAATGACGTCAAAATGTCAAAAAATAAATCAACCTGTCATTATTTAGTTTTTTTCTAATATTATTAGAATTTTTATTGTAGACCGTATTGTAAAATAGTTATTCTTCTTATGTTTATTTATTTATTAATTCAAAGTATATATATACAAAGTATATATATGAGTCTTTACGAAGATTCTAAAGATTTGTACATGCCTTCATACATATATTTTCACAGTGTTCCAATAAAAATAAAAAACATCAATTTATTTGTGCACACAATTAAAGAACGGTTTTTAATGCTACTTTTTTTTAATATTAAATTTTAACACATGTTTTGATTTACTTTTTATGATTTTTTTTTTTTTTTTTTTTAAATTAATAAAATTTAATACACAGAATTAATTTAAATATATAAGTTATTCTGTGAATATATTATGTTGTAATAATATATATTAGAATATTTAATTAAATTTAAGCTTTATTTAATTTTTTTTTTGTAAAATTATTACATAACATGTACTAATTTGTATTAGATTAAATTATTTCACTCAATTAATTAATTATATTAACTATTTAATCAATTAAATTTTAAATTAATTAAATTTAATTTAATTAAATTAATGCATAATATTTTTATTAATTACTATTTACACAATATTAATTATTAATTTTTGCAATATTAAAGAAATTCTGCTTGCAGAATATTTAAATATGGTATGCACTGTTTGTAATCCAATAATGTGTTAAATACTTGTTAAATTTTATTAATTTATTCGATAATCCAAAAACCGTGATAGTTTCGATTCGAATTTACAAATAGAATTATAAATTTTAATATTTTAAATTTTAACCGATAACTGCGTGCTTTGAAAGTATTCCAAAGACTGTTTCATCTTCTCAATCAACAATGAATGGAAACTATATTATATAATATAAATCAATTAATAACAATTGTATAAATAATACAAAACTAAATATAATATAATAAAAAATTAAAAAAAAAAAATTGTCTAAATAAATTGTAGTTTAACTAAACTTTATTTAATCTGTACTGAAGTTCATTTTGTAGAAGGAAAAAATAAAAAAAAATTAACTAGGTTTTAAATATTCATTCAGCTAAAATATTTAATTAATGTATTTTTAATTGACTAGAACTGATTTCTAGAAATACTTAACTAGACTTGTATTCTAGTTTATGAAAATTATAATTCGCATAAATATCTTGCACAGCTCTTCCAGTTAGATTATCTATAGGTACTGTAAAATACGGCTGGGTGGTACAGTGGTTAGAATGTCGACCTTGGTTTTTAACCCGACTCAGCTATTATTCGTCATTGAGTTTAAATTATTGGCTTAATTAATAATTAATAGTTATATATCTTTAATAAAAAATACATTTACATAACAATTTAAACAAGTTCAAATTATAAACAAATACAAATAATTTAATTAAACAATATAACTCACAGATATAGAATACCAT
This sequence comes from Dolichopus griseipennis, assembly GCA_963082915.1. Lineage (NCBI taxonomy): Eukaryota > Metazoa > Arthropoda > Insecta > Diptera > Dolichopodidae > Dolichopus > Dolichopus griseipennis. Next base: position 132,178,023 of record OY720442.1, read on the forward strand.
ATAACTCAAATACAAATTATTATAATATAAAAACAAAATGGAATTGGATCTATTTAAAATCTAAGATGTTTCTACATTTTATAAGGCCTAGGACTATCTTTTGTTTAAATTGTATATGGAATTCATTAAGATCAATTCTAATAACACGAATATAATATGAGCGCCTGTTCCAACATGTAATGACCTATGGTAATGACAGGCTTATTAGTCTAACAGTTAAACAGTTAGCACTTAAAAAATTCCCTAAATCAAATTTTAATAATTTATTTTAAATTGATTACAAGGAATCAATTTTGGATTGAGCACATTATTATTATTATTATTATTCAGGACTGAGGTATTTTCTTCTTTCATTCGTAGTAATACAGTTATTTAAATTGTAATTAACCCATTTTATATGGCATACATATGTTTAATCACAGTTAATTAAATTGACAATTTGTTTTCATTTTGTGAGTTATATATACAATTTCATTTGACGTTTGACTTGGTGCCTATAATAATCAGAAAATTATGTACATATTAAAAATTAAATTAAACTTTATTTCAAAATAGGTATTCCTGTATTAAAAGTTTGGAGATTTAAAAAAAAAATTTTACTTATTTACCTATATAGATAATAATATTGTTTCAGGTTTTTTATATTTATATGTGTATTCGAATGTTAGTTAATTTTATTTACTTTATTAAAGCATTTGAAAATTTTTAAAACAACAAAAAATTACAAACTTCATGTTGAGAAATTGCCAAAATTGTTTATATAAATGTTAGAGATTCTTATACCTATAATGAATCTAATTATTATTACAAAATATTAATGATTATTATTTTTTAATTGAAAGATTTTTCATACATGTTGATTTTAATTGTTTGCCCTATACATATTTTAAAATATTCAAAAAAGAATATCAGGATTTAATTTTAACAATTAGTTATGCTATTCACCGCATACTTTAGTTTTCCTAAGACATGAACCACAGACATTTACCGTAAAATACCTGAGCTGTTACAAACAAAGTTGGAAAAAAGTAGACAAGACATTAACTCATTTCCAATCTTATTTAGTAAAGTTTTCAACCTACGTAGAAATCATTTTCTATTTTAATTTCATTGATTCCTTTTAAGGGGAAATGAAACTTTTTGAATTGGCATTTATTCATATTCGAAATTAATTCAATTTCAATTTGAAATATAATAGGTAATTAGTAGTGAAACATAGAAAATTCCGTTACATTTTTCTATATACCGTTATTTTATTTTAAAGATTATGATTTATCATTATGAATTTCAAGCGTACACTCATTATATTTAACTCCATATTTTTTCAGTATAGTATTAGTTATGTATCATCATCATCATCATTAGCATCAACATCATAATATTGCATGTGTTCATTTTAGCAAAAATTGTAGATAAAGAGTAATTAATAAATGAAATGCAAATTTTTGTTTCAGGAGTAGGTAATTGTCAGGTTAATTGTCATACATTTATTTGACATTAAACAATTATCTGTCATTTGAGAAGTTTATCATTTTAAATATTTTTTAAAGTGGAAGTAGTAAGTGCTTGTTGGTAATCTAATAAAAAATATGATTTAACATAACTTATTTAAATGAAAATCTATCTATTATGAGAAATTTAAATTAAAAATATATATAGGGAATTTTTTAACTTTTTATTACTCTCATATACTGTTTTATAAAAGATGGTGTAACTGGGAGTAGAAAAGAGTAGAAAATTCGTTTACTCTTCATAAAGGAACGCAAGCATTTAATCTATACCCATAACTATAATAGACATATGATGTCATATGAAGTTTCGATTAATATTCGATATGATTACCTATGATCTACAAAATCATAACCCTAACTTTAATAGTCATAACCAATCATACGCATAAACATTTTATTATTAAAAATTAATGTGTATTTACCTTGTTGTGTTTGATTTTGAAATTTTTTAATTCTTTTTAATTTTAGTTTAAGTAATTTTTAGTTTCTTTTCAATTTAGTTTGCTTTTATGTATGATATCATATGATTTGTACGCTTCGTTCGTATGCCTATGACTTGACGAATGATTTCTTAATGATATCGAATGAGGGATATAACTATTATAGTTAGTTATATGAAAAGTCATACAATCGTACAATATCATATGATATCATATGACATCATATGACTATAATAATTAGGGGTTATATCAAAAGATTGTGTACAAAATACCAGGCTTATTACCAACCGATTTTCATAATTTTTTTTTAAATGAATAGATATTCAATACGAATGCACACCACTCTGAATATTTAAATTTTCCAATTTTCATTCATAATTTCCCAATTTTCATTTTCAGCCATGTAAAAATATGCCATACCACATTATTTATCATCCTTTCTCAAATTTTGAGGTGTAGGCAGATATTAGCTCTTGTCTAAAACTTAAAAGAAATGTGAGTATTTATAAGAATAAACATACTACACATTACATTTTACATATTAGTTATTATTATAAGTTAAAAAATACTAATAAATAAACCAATATTATTTTTAGGTACTTCGGAAAGTTGTATCTTGAAAAAATATACATATTAATTTTTTTTAAAATCTTATTTATTGCACTATTTTATATTTTAGATACATAATATTATAATATTTAATATTTGTTTTTAATTCTAGATAATTAAAACTTATATATAATATATATACAATTAATTAAATTGAAATTATTATAATACATTTTTTTTTTTTTGTTTTAATTATTGAATTATTTTTATACTAAATTAAATTTAATTATATTATATTAATTATATTAAAAAAATATATGTGGATTTAAATATATATTTCAATAATAAAAACACATTTTTTATCCACTCAATCAAAAAAAAAAAAATTCATTTTACGAATCACAATTAATTTTAACTATATAGGTAACTTTTATTTATTATATATTTTTATATAATTTAATATTTTATTATAGGTATTCTAAACGTATACAGTGTTGCGGAATTTCAAATTCTTATCATAAAAAATTAGTTAAAATTTTAAATAAAATTTTCTTGAGGAAATCAGTATAGGAATCCTTCTATTTTAACTATGTAAATTGTTCTAAGATTTAATAACGGTAAATTTTTAAAGATTATTATGAAATGTTAAATTTTTTTGTAAAAGCGTTGTTTTTTTGGCCGCCACTGTATATAATTTCAAACATATTATATAAATAAAATATATTGTATATGAAACTATTAATTGAACAACTAATTATTAAAAATTATAATTAAAAAAAAAAAATAAAACATATTTTAAAAATTATATTAATATTAAAGAATGTAACAGTTTTTTTTATTTTTATTATAATATAGATAATTATTTAATAATATTAATAAATCTTAATTATAAAAAAAAAAAATTAATTAATTTATTTATATAATACATATTCAACTAAATATTTTTTTATATATTTAATATTAAAAATTATTATCTCATGACTCTCAAATTTTTTTATTAGTTTTTTTTTTATTTTTATTTTTTTTTTTTATTTTTGTAATTTTTGAAATTTAATCAAAAGATAAAAAAAAAAAATATCTTACAAATTAATACAGGTAAGAAAAAAATTTTCCTTAAAAAAATGAAAACAAATTTAAAAGAAAATTAAAAAACAAAAAATAAAAATAAAAACTTTACAAAAGCTACCAAATAATTAAACAAAAAAAAAAAAAAAACAAAACGTATAAATCAAAATTTTTATATCTATTATCAATTTTAAATACTTGTACAGTATCGGACAAAAAATTTTCTATAGAATAATATTAACACTACTTTAAGTTCTAAAATAAACAAATTAAGTGATATATTTATCATATTCATGTTTACATCTGGTTCAACAACCAAATATTAATTTTAGGTTTATAAACTTGATCTAGGTCCCGGCCCTATTTCGCCAACCACTTATTACTAATCAATCAATCATTTTAGTTTTATACAAAACAAATTGCATTGAATTGTAATCAAATATGATTTTAATGTAACAAAAACTGATTATTTGATTAGTGATAAGTTTTTGGTGCAATAGGGCTCTAGTTTGAAAAAAAACTAACATTCTATAGATATTTGAAAGGGTTATGGATCAACTCCACAAAATATTATACTTTATGTAATTATTGAAGTTTTCTTTCACAAATTTTACAAATCAATTCTGCAGAGTACAAAATCTAAAACTGTTAAGAACATTAGCGACCCTTTATAATATTTGATTTCAAAGGGTGCGTTTATGTTGGAGCTGTGATAAGTGATAAGAGAGTCGATAAGAACATAGCGTATAGAAAGATATATGCATGATTTAAATAAAGGTGTTTATAATGGAGTATCGCTTTTATCATCGATAATCAATATACATTTTCTACGCTATACTCTTATCAACGCTATTATCAAATATCGCAGTTTCAACATAAACGCACCCTTATAATAAAATCATTGATTTTTGACCACTATTCTATATTAAATCTATCTTATATTAAATTAAAATAGCCATCAACTTTTACTAAAATTAATTCAAAATAAAAACTTTAATTAAAATTTTACTTCAAACTTTATTTAATTCATGAAACTTTAATTGTAAAGCGATTTTTGTCCAATACTGTATACATTAATGTATTTCGTTTTATTTTTTTTTTTTTTTTTTTTTTTTTTTTTTTATAAATAAAATCTAAGATAATTTGTAATTTCTCATTCTTATTTTTTTAAATATAAATTTTTTTAATTATATATTTATTTTTTATCATTTATTTCTTTCATTTTTTTTTTATTATTAAATTTCGACTTTCTTTTCATTTGTGGTTTCCTCTTCTTTATCAAAGTCCTTCAATTCGGTTTCTTTAACTTCTTCATCAAATATTTTTAAGTCTTTAACATAGTACCATACACCAACATCAAATACTGTACCAATAAGTACAAAAACTGATGCTATCAGATTCAATTTATACCTATATTAGAAAATAGAAGAAAAAAAAAATGATAAATAATTTAAATTTAATTATTTTATTCAATGCTTCAATCAAATTTTTTATAATCAAAATAAGATAGCCACACTTACCTTAAAGATTCAGCATCATAAAACCAACAATTTCCCTTTGTTGAACATGTTTTACCCCATACTAAACATAAACTGTCTAAAACCCAACCAAAGAATATTGGACTAGGTATAAATGCAAATAGTGACATCATCATTAAGCCAAGACCCATTGCAGCTCTGAAATAAAATTAAGCATTAAAAATTGATTGAAACTGGAATATCGTGAAGTTACGTTTTATCCGCCTCTGGAACACATCTTACAGATACTAAGAAATTACTAGCTCGGCCTGTTGCTCCAATGAACTTCAAGAAACACATAACAGACAGAAACATGACAAAGTATTTAAAGCAGTCTACAGGACATGCACCAGGTATTGCCTGACCTCCGATTGGAATCTGAAAAACAAAACATTGAAAATAAGCTAAATTTACATTATTTTAACAGAAGTTCATTTTATAATTACATTATCTGTTATTTGTGATAAGAATGTTGTCGCAGCGGCTGAAGTTGTTGATGGTAATTGCGTTAAACTACTCGTTTGTACGGTTAAATCTCCTGTTGTCATTAATGACGTTAATTGAGTAATCGTTTCACTTGGTATTATTGTTGCTCCAGTTGTTGTATCAACATCTAATGTTGTTGTATCCAAATCTTCTAAACTTCTCTTAATACGTTCTAATAATGTTTTAGTTGAATTATTTTTTTCATTTGTTGCACTAGAATTTAAGAATCGTTGTAATTTTTCTCCAATCAAACCATCAGATTGGAACACATTCGTTGGTATACAAGCGCAGTCATAATAAATTGTTTGATTTTTGTTATTTGTTAATTGTTTGTCACAACCGGCATGACATGGTGATATATAAGTTTGTCCATCTTGACCACAAACTGGTGAATATCGTACATAATCACATTGACACAATGAATTACATGTTGGAACACTTAAATTTCTACAATTGTACAATTAAAATTGGATTTTGTATTTCAAAGTTAGTAATAAGTTTAATTAAAGCTTACGGTTCTGGAATATTCATAATCATTGAATTTTCATTGCCAGGACAACCTAAAAATGCATATGACACCATACCCAAAACAGAAAATACACCACAAGCAACATTCCATGCTGCCATATATCTGGCTCTTGGTTTATATTTTGATATTACGAAACCAGATAGTAGAACACCAATAGCTGAGAATGCTAATGCTACAGTACCAGTTACTAAACTTGATGTTGCAGCTGATTGTCTATATTGTACTTCAATATATTTTGGCGTGAAAATCCAATACGGCATATAACCAAAGAAATAAAATATCGATGCAATATTATTATACATAAGAGTTTTATTTGTTATAAGTCTTCTAAATGTTTTTATCATATCTTTCCATGATGCTGGCAATTCTTCTTCTTCTTTTTCTGGTTCTTTCCCTTGTTTTTTCTCATTTGCCGCCGCTTGTTTTTGTTTCTCTTTTTCGACAGCTTTTCTAGCTGCTGCTCTTGGCAATTGTTTCGGGAACATTGTTAAAAACCATCCAGATACAATCAATAGAATCCCAATGATAATCCAACCCAACCACCATGCACCCAACCATCTTGGATCATTATTTTTAATTACTGGATGCAAATATGGAACAATATAAATTCTTAAACAGAATGATGCTAAAGCATAACCTAAAGCTGGACCTAACATTCTCATAAAATATGACAAACCTAGAATTAAATGGAAAAAAAAAGAACCCAAAATTATATTTTAATAATTACACTTTAATTATAATTAATTAATTTTTAATAAAAACAAAACAAAGTTCACATTCCCAATGCGTCAATCAATTAAATTTTAATGTGATTGATAAAATAGCAGACTTAAGAATTACAAGCGATTGCAACAGATCTAAGGCCAAAACTAAATACACCATACCTACATTTTTTTTGTAAAATTAATTAATTTTTAAGGTCGTTAACTCTAGTGATTCAGTATGGTGTTCTACTGAAGCGTTTTGTTTTTTTTACAACCTGATATGGGAAATTTTGAAAATATTTAATTTTAAGCGATTCATTTATTTCAAAATAATAACATTGGTTTTGGTGATAATGAAAATAAACAAAATTGGTCTTAATCAGTGTTTTGATGCCAATGTTTTTATTAAAAAAAAAAAATCCGTAAACATCAATGAACTTTATAAACAAAAATAAAATCAATTAAAACTTTTTAATTTGTGAATTGTATACTCGTATAATTCTAGAATTGCACCATTTTGCATTCATTATGGTTTTGCATGCATGAAGTTTTGTGCCAATAAATCAATCAATCAATCAATTTGTAATATGGCAATAATAATCTAATCCAAATTCTCAGAAAGATTTTTAACGTAGAGCTTTTCTAGCTTTTAATAACTTTAATTGGAAAAAAAGCTTTCAAAAACCTTTTTTATAATAAAATTTTATCAGATTTATCAAATTTTTAATTACTTAACTTAGATTACTTATTTATTATCAACAATTATATTTAAGTAATCTAATTGATTGCATCATAATGGGTTTAATTTATCACTCCAGGTTATTTGTATAAATTTCCAAAATAATTTTCAATATATTTACAAGCAACTTCAGTCTTGGGTCTAAAAAAAATTGGATATTTTTTAAAATTATTGGCAGTATTCTTAGGTAATCGAATACTATCAATAGGTAATCGAATACTACCTATAGTAATCGATTACTACCAATAGGTAATCGGATACTGCCCATATAATTAATTTTTAACAACTATAGTAGCTTAGCTTACGAAGCTAGTAAGTATTTTATTTTAGTCAAACCAATTATGAATTTAAGCCTTTAATAAGTTACAGAGAAATTAGGAAATACTTTGCCTACTCATTAGACCATTTAAAAACAAAATTCTAAAGTGTGTTTAAAAGTTTCACGATGTCCGCTTGTCTGTCAGGGTATTTACAAAACTTTTACACCGTTTGAAATAAAGTAATGATTTTTTAATATCATATTTATTTTGTAGCATAATGCCCTGCCCCACCCGTTAAGAACTAGCAATCCAATAAAGTTTCGGAAAATTATGTAGTTAAGTGATTATAACTCTAGTTCTAGAAGGTAAACTTGTCTTAAATTTGGAAACGCCAAATAATTTAAGCAATTATACAAAGTTTTAATATATAGTTAGACTATATTTAGGCTATACGGTATTTTAGTTCACCGTTATTCGAAACTGAATTTGTGCAAACGTTTTAAATTATTTTAAACGATTTAGATAAGAAACTTTTAACGGATTCCATCTTTGGAAATTTCGTTATCCATTATATTTTACAAGCTTACAACCTGTCAAAAACAAAAAAAAATATGCTACAAATGATTTAGGTAAGAAACTTTTAACGGCTCCATCTTTACAATGGAATCCTAGGGTTGCTCAGGGTTTACAAGTTGTCTAAAAAGGAGTGAAACAAACTAAAAGTGAATTTTTTTAAACACCTGTAACTTAAGTTAGACCTTAACTATTACGATGGAAAACCAGGGTTTACAAGCTGTCTAAAAAAGCGTGAAACAAACTAAAAGTGGAATTTTTTTAGACACTTGTAACTTAAATTAGACCTTAACTATTTTTCTTAACTTAAGAGCCCAAATGAATAATTAATTCAATATCTAGTAAATTATAAATCTTAACACTAATAAGATTGGTTTTTTACATCTTCCTAATATGATCTCATTATTATTCACTTAGAGTCATTATATTAATTAATGTTTAGTTCGCTGATTTGAAGTAATCAGTGAATTGAAGTAATCGTTGATTTAAAAAAATTTGATTAGTTAATTTAAAAAAAAAACAGCATTCTAATTAGATTGTGATTTCCACCTAACTTATGCACATAAAAGTTCATGGAAAAGTTTAAAAAGTTTTCTTAATTAGATGTTAAATTAAAACTAGTTTTAAAAATTTATCTTACAAATTTTTTTTTGCTAGTCATATGTAATTAATTTGTTTCATATTGTATATAGCATTCAATTAATATTGAACCAATTCAAGCTTAAATAATTGTGTAAAGTTTATAACCAATTTACTAATTTAAGACTATTATAATTAAGAATTATAAGGAAAGGCTTAGAAAAAAAGGACAAAAGAATTTATTAATAAATTAGTCTACCTATGTTATTTAACATTTAAAAATTTTGTATGTAATTTAAAAAAACAAAATTATATAATTAAAAAAATAATTATTTGATTTAAACATTTTGATAAATTAAAACACGAAAGAATTAAAAAAAATCTCTAATTAAACAAATTATTAAAAATTATTAGTTACGTTTATACTATATTTAAATAAAAATGTATGTACATATGTATTAGAAAAGATTATTATAATTCGCACGCGACTTCTTTTTTTTTTATTTTTTTTTTTAAATATTTAATTTCACTAATAAAAAATAAGCTTATCATAACATTAAGAGTTCATATAGTTCCTTTGTACATCAAATAAACAGGGTGTTTCATAAGAAATTTTACTATATTTTTAATTTTACTACTTCATTTAAACAAGTACTTTACTACTATGTTTTAAAAAGTACTTACTATATTTTCTATCAGTTACCCTTTAATAAGTACTTTTCTTTAATTTCGTTTAAAAATGTGGTTATTAGTCCAAATTTGGCTATAAGTCCCAATCCCGGTTATTAGTTCAAATTTGTACTTTTCTTTAATTTCGTTTAAAAATTTGGTTATTAGTCCAAATTTGGCTATAAGTCCCAATCCCGGTTATTAGTTCAAATTTGTACTTTTCTTTAATTTCGTTTAAAAATTTGGTTATTAGTCTAAATTTGGCTATAAGTCCCAATCCCGGTTATTAGTTCAAATTTGTATATTAGTCCCAGTCCCGATTATTAGTCAATTTTGTTACTAGTATCAGTTAAGGAAGTACTTATTAGTTAAGTAAGTACCTTTAACAAGTACTTTTTCTTTATTTGCGTTTAAAAATTTGGAAGCTCACTTTAACTAATGAATACGAAAGCTGAAAGACATTCCTAGAGCATTCAAATAAGTCTTATGAAGCTTTGATTAATTTTAAGTCTACATATATTAGACCCAAGCAAATGCTCAGAATGGTCCTAATTTATGTATCAGAATTGTCCTTACCAATTCAGCGCTACCTACAGCAGATAAATTCATATTTTTCAAGTGTATCACCCTGTATTTATATATATATACTATAAATTTGGTTTTTATTTCTTATATACATCTCACAAGTTATTTAAACATATATTTTTATTATTTTAATAATTCTGCATACCTTAAATTTCAATTTAAATCTAAAAATTCTACATTGATACATATGAATAAATAGACATTTATAAATGTACATATATATATAAAATAATTAAATATAATTAAACGCGAGAAAGTACAAAAAAAAAGCTTTAATAAAAACACAACAAATTAAATTTTTTTTTTATGACGAAAGATTAAAAATGTTAGAAGTTATTATAAATCATCTTGATTTTTAATTGTTTTATATAATGTTTATGTATATATATATGTGTTTAATATAAATATATACATAACACTTAAGTGTTTTAATTCAAATATAAATAGGTATATAAAGATGAATTGCAATTAAAAAAAAAAAATTCAAAAGTTTATTATGTACGAATTGTAAATCACACAAATATTAAAGAATTAAATAGGATTTATTGAGATTTTTCTTATTAATTTTATTTGATTTTAAAATATGATGACCTTCAGCTACAGTAAGTTTTATTTAAAAAATTTCATTCAACTTTCATAAACAAAATGGATTCTTAGATAGTTTTGACTTTCTTATGATAAGTAAAGCCAGATTGTAAACAGATTTAAAGTCATTCCAAATGGAAAGTACATACTCGTGCATTTACATATCTGACAGTTAATTTTTTGACAGCTAATCAGATTCAATTTTTAAATCAAAATTATTAATATTATACTAAAGGTTTAAGTTTTTAATTACTTGTAAGAATCGGGTAAGTTAGGTTTGGATTTTATTAAAAAAAAATAAAAAATATATAAAAATTGCCTTTTTAAACTTTTTGCAATTAATTAAAATTTAGAAATTAATACATACTTATATGATTAAAATAGTTAGTAAACATTCATAATAATTATTAAGACAAACAATTTAACATAAAAAAAAACACTTTATTTTTACATGCCAATTTTTAAAATAAGAAAAACCTTTTTTGTTAACTATTTTTATACAGAGTATGCTCAGAGCGCTCAGATTTAATAAAAAAACACGATTTTGAAAACTGAAATTTTTATTTTAGTTACGTTTTAAATTGTCAAAAAATTAAATAAAAAATGGATAATCTAAAATAAACAAAACACCTGTGTATTTTGTCTACTCAGCCGTACTCGAAATATTTGATCTAAGGACGTAGAGCCCGCTCTGATATACAAAAAAAACGAATAACAATTTCGGAGCGCTCAGAGCTAAAAAAAAACAGTTTTTTTTTGTGGCAGTTCATGCTCCGCTCAGGTTAAAAAGAAAATGCTTTAATATACAGGAGTGTTTTTTCAAAAATCGGCCATAGAACTAAGAGTTATTTTGGGGCTTAATATTAAAATAAAATTCTCGATTTAGTCAATAAAAACCTAACAAAAAAATAGTGGTATTCTTGCATTCAATTTTAAAAATATTTTGCATTGGGTCACCAAAGAATTTAATTAATGAAAAAGGGGATTTCGTATCTATATATACCTACTTTAAAATCAACTTCTAAATTAATATTCTAAATATATCCTGAATAACTTCTTGTAAAGAAGTATTATAAAACATGGTTATCTATAAAATCTTAGAATGTATTCTTTATTTAAACCGGATGTTCAATATTTTTTATATATTATAGTTTTTAATAACTTACTATACGAAGTAAAATATTTTATTAAACTTTTTCAAATTTTTGGGAATCGGGGATTTTCTTAAATTTAAAAATTTATTAATTACCATGTTGATAATTAACACACACACTTGATGTTTAAAAACTTAAAAATAAAAACAATTAATATAGCTAAATTAGTAAAATCTAATTTTAAAATTCTTCGAACTGGATTAATAGACAATTATATAATGTAATTATATAATAAAAAGTTTTACAAAATATAAATATTTTTTTTTAAATATATTTTATTAAATAATACATTATAAAAAACCAACTTACTCAATAAAGCTGGAGTTTTTGATTTTTTTATATTATCATCCATATATGAAACACCTAATGTATAATATAATGAACCTCCAATACCGGATATAAATTGTGCCATGAATAACATTACTTGTGGTGCCATATTTCCATCACCTGAAGTACATGCAACACCTACGCCATCTATTTTATTAAAAATGATAAAATAATTAGTATTCAATTTTTATTTAATTGCATATAATATTTTATTTAGCCATATTAATTTTACCTTTATTACACATTGTTTGAGTTTTTTGTTTTTCTTGTACTTCAGTTACATTAACATCAGCTTGTGTACCATATTCTTTTGTTAACATTAATGCATCTTCCCCTGGCCCATATATAAAATGTGGTAATGCAGTTAAAAAACAAAATGCAACAATTGTTAATAAACCAAAACCAATCCATCTTGGACGATGTCCTTTCCCAGCATAATAACTTAATGCTGCTGATATAAATAATTGACTTATATCATTACCTACTGTTATAATACCAGTACTTTTTGATGGTATTTTAAAACGTTTTTCTATTGTTGTTATTGTACCATTAAAATATGCATATGTCATTGAAAATATTAAACCAACTACACCATATATAATTACATAGGCTTTTTTATTTGCAAATCTTTTTAAAAAAAAAATTTAAAATAAATAAAATTAAATTGATTAATATAAATTAATTATAAAAATATAAAATAAATAAATAAATGAATGAAAATATCATAATATAAATTTGTATTTATTTTTTATTCATTCAATTAAATATAAAAGTTAATTAATTGGTACTTTGATTTAAATTATGCTGAAATCATTTATTATTTACTTTTAATAACTTTTAATTTTATATATGAATGGGTAGGAAAGACATTTTATACATACATTTATATATAATATGTAATATTATGTATATATTTTACAACATTATGATAATTAATAATTGTAAATTTTTTTAATATTATTCTCTTAAGTTTTATTTTATCGTGACTGGTGTTCCCCGAACTATTCTTAGAAAAACCAATTTTAAAATGGATTTATTGAGAAAAACGGTTTTAAATTGACAATGAAGATTTGAAAGACGATTTATAATAATCACGATTATAACAATATACCTAATAAATTTTTCTATTTTATATGGTTGAATTAAACTATGTATCAATAAAAGATTCATATAATTTGATTAGTTCATCATTTATTGGAAATTTAATTTAGTTAAATTTGATACATATTAGAGTAGCGAAGCGCTCAAAATTAAAGCGATTTTTGAATTAAAATTAGTATTTATATTTATGAACAAATAATTGAGCCGCAGTCGGCAATTTTGTGACCGAATAAGCCGATTAATATACATTAGTATCGAATAGCGCTCATAATTCGAGGGATTTTAACAGTCATATTTTTATTTTTATTTATAACTAAGCTGCAGCCGGCAATTTTGCGACTGAATAAGCCGATTATTATATAATTATATCAATTCATTCAAAATCTAGTATTCAATTTTTGATTATTTTTTTATTTTAATAATATCATTACAATTTAATAATAAAATAATAATTAACCTAATGATTTATTTATATCGAATTAATTTAAATAATTAGAATAATTATATAATATCAAATTTTTATTTAATTTATATAATTATTTTGAAATGCACTTTAATACAATTTAATTGAATCGGAAATTTTGATAAAACATTAAAAACATTTTAATTTGAATATAATAATTAAAAATTTTAGTTTAATTTTGAGGCTTAATTTTTAATATAATAATTATTAAAACTTTAGTATTTAAGTTTTTAAGTTAAGGCTTAATTACAAAATAAAAATTAATAATACTTGTATAAGAAGTACCAATATAAAACACTAATGCTAAACCAAATATCTCCTCAAAATATAAAAAGTTATTTTTGTATATTAAATTAATATTTTTAAATTAAATGAAAATTAAATGAAATAATTTTTAATTATGTTATTTTGAAATTAAATTACTTATTAAATAAGTGTAATAATTTTGAAAAAAATTGAGATACCCTCAACACCATAAATTAATAGTGTTTCCTAAACTGTATTAAATTTTTAAACTTTGTTCTAATTTTTAAAATAATTTTTAAAGTAAGTAAAATTAGGTGCTAGAAGACATTGATAAGAAAAAATTAATATAAACATCGAAATTTTAATTTTATTTTAATTTTTAATAATCATTATTATTATTAATTACAAATTCTACTGATGTTACTAAAAATTATATTGAACATATAAATTAGGAAAGTTTTATTAAAATTAATAAACTGAAGATTACTTAAAATTCAAAGAAACTTTTTATTTTAAATTAAAAAATTCTGAAAAATTTTTTTTTAAATTAAAATTATTAATTTATTTTATTAAATGTTGTAATTATATAAAAAGTTGGAATATAAATTATTACAAACAATTAATGAATTTATCCAAAATTAAAAAAAAAACTTTTTTTGCATTGAATTTAAGGATTTTTATCCCTAAACTCTAATTTTGAACGAAATAGGTGTTTAAAACAGTATTTACTTATATCAGTAGCTTTATATTAAATTGTTAACAGTATTATGATCTTTGCATAGATTTTAATTTTTAAATTAACACATTTTTAATATCACACCACCAATTATATATTATATCTAAACATTTAATATATTAAATAAGTAATAATTAAGTAAATAATTAATAATTAAAAAACATTATTTACTCACTTTTGTAAAAATGATCCTTTAAATATCCAAAATCCACATGTTGTATCATCAGATAATGGCATATCCCTAAATAAACGATTAACTTCATCATCTATTTGTTTTTCATATTCATCATTACTAATATTTTTATTATTATCACAGTTATAAAATATATTATTTTTTTTTTTATTATTATTATTAATTAATTTATTATTATTTTTTAAATTATTTTCATTTAATAATTTATAATCATTTCCATTTAATTTTGAAAATTCTTTATCATTATCATTATTATATGTTGTTGTTGTTTGTTGATGATTTTGATTTTGTACATTATGATTATCATGATATTCTTTATTATTAATATCATCATTATCATTACAATTATCATCATCATTATCATGATTATATTTTGTATCATTTTGATTATTTAATTTAACTAATTCTTCAGGATCAACTTGATCCTTATCCTTTGAATTAATCATTTTTATTTTTAATTAATTTTATTTTTTTTGTTTTGAAATTGTATTGGAAAAAAATAGTTTTTAAAATTTTTTTTACACAAAGTTTTTTATTTTTTTTGGTTTTTTATTGTTTTTTTTTTTTTTTTTCTTTAAAAAATTTAAAGAAAAAATTTTGAAATTAAAAAATAACCGTGAGAACAATATTAAAAACGAAATTAAAGTTACATTTATTTAAAAACTGTTCTCAATTCGATTATTTAATACAAAATACTGTTTTATAAAATTGTTCATCTTCTTTTATTCTGAATTTATTTAAAATAAAAAATATAATTTTAATTATTTTTATCATTATTTTTTCAAAAAAAAAAAAAAAAAACAAAAACAAATTTTAAATTAAATCTTTAAGAAAATATTAAAAATGTATACTGATTAAAAATAAAAGGAGTATTTAAAATCCCATCTATATATTAAATATGTGTTGTTTGTTCTTTGGTAAATATTAACTTAGAATTTTAATCTTTATTTTTATTAACTATCAGATATTATTTTAAATTAGTTTCTTTGACTTCTTTTACTAGTCATTGTTTTTTCATTATTATTATTACTATTTATTTTAGAATAATCATTATTTATTCTTTATTTTGTAGAAAAATTCAACTTTTGCCTTACAACAATTAAGAAATAGAAATCAAATAGAATGTTAACAAATATATATATATATATATATATATATATATATATATATATACTCGTATATACTTTTCTTTTCAATGAAATTTTTTTTAAAATTGAATCTATAGAATTTCTAGAAGCTCTTATTAGATTTTTTATTTTATTTAATTAAAAAGGTAAAGAAATCATTTAAGAAGGACAACAGATAATTTTAATTGGAAGTCTAATGAGGAATATAAATTTAAAAATAAACAAATTATTTAGTGCCTATATTAAGATTGATTTAAAAATTTTTCAGTATATTTTTGAATTCTAACATCTATATATTGGAAATTTTGTAATTAGTAAGTAATTAAAAGAAAAAAAAATTGTAACGGGAAATTTTTAATTTTTAGTATCAATGCCTTATCATTTATTGATTTTAATTAATAAATATTCATTATGATTCTGCAATTTTAAGAGTTTAAATTCAATTAAAAAATTGAGACTATTACATTTTATTGACATATAGTTCATAATCAGTAATGTAAGTTAATGTCTAATTAATATTCAGAAGATTAATTTATTCTTTGAAATACGAAAGGTATTAATAATTTATAAGTCATTTATAAATTTTAACGGCTGGGTGGTACAGTTGTTAGATCGCAGAGCTTTCATGCTTTTATCTGGTTTTCGACTCAACTCAGCTACCATTCGCCATTTGGTTTCAAATGAATGGCTTAATTAATAATTAATATAAAAAATATAATAAAAAATAAATTAATATAACAATATAAAGAAATACAAAATATAAACAAATAATTTAATTGAATAATATAACTCACAGACGTATCTACATGTTATAAGGCCTAGAACTATCTCATGTTTAATTTGTATGTGGAATTCATTAAGATCAATTCTAGTAACCTAAAGTGAGAAAGTGTTCGTAAATCAATTATTTAGTAAGTCAAATTTTAGTAATAAGTTTAACTTTTGTTTTGACATTTACCTCTATAACGGTATATGATAACAAGGGATTTTAATTGTATTCTGTCATTGTTAATTTGAACAAGAGAAGTTTCAAATTTTCTACTTTGGATATTATTTCTCACTACTGTTTTATTTTAAGTTAATACTCAGATAGAATCAATTTTATTTTCTTGGAATCTAAAAGTAAGTTATCTTAATTCAATTAATTAATAACTTATCAACAATGACTTTAAGTTATACAAGTACAGAACGTTAATAATTTTTTTATTGCATATATTTTTTATAATTTAAACAGTAGAATCTTGAGATAATATGAGAACTTAATTAAATACTTGTATTAACTAAAAAAAATATATAAAATCTTATCTTTTATTTAATATAGGTAAATATACACATTTACATTTCTAATAAATGTTTTAATAACCTTTTTATTACAATAAGTGTGAAATTATATTTTTATATATTAAATATTTAACATATAAAAATAATAAATTAGATTGCAAATATATTATGTGTTTTAACTAAATAAATTTAAAATGTATATTATGTATATATTAAATAAAAATTAATGCAAATACTATACAAAGTACATAACTGAGAATGGTAAGTACTAAGTACTTATTATTAGTGTTACCGTTTCTCGTAAAGTTTTTAAAATTTTTAATTAAAAAAAAAGCAAATTCTTTCTATATTCTAATATTCAATAATTACATAATTGTTTTTTAATCATTTCCACTTCTATAAGGAGTAAATTATAAATGTTTTTTAAGTACCCGTTCAAATGATTTGCTTTCCTACATTCACAACCGAGAAGACCTATTAGAGACCTATTAGAGTTTTTGTATAAATATAAATTCTAATTAATTGTCTATTGTTCGGTATATATAAAGACCTAATACTGCTTAAAATTTCTGCCATTTTTCACAAAAAAATAAAAACTAAAAAATCCAAATGTCAAAATAAATAAAACTGTAAAAAATACTGTCCTAAAATGTTCTGCAAAGAAATCCAAATGTCAAAATAAATAAAACTGCAAAAAATATTGTTCTAAAGTGTTCTGCAAAAAAAATTCCACCTAGAACACTTTAGAACAACTTAATGAACACTAAATAAGAACACTTCCAGACAAAAAGAATTGTATTTAACTAACTATAATAATATCTCAAGATTCTACTATGTTTTAAAACTAATGAAAACCACATTCTATATTTTTCTGTTCTGGATTGTTCTAGCTCGCTCTAGACTGTTCTAGGATTAACTAATATTCACCCACAAAACGATTACTACTTCTTGTATTTAAATACTAATATACAAATAAAGAAATGAAACTGAACTCAAATAAATTCAATAACTAAAAATTCTAAATCTTCTATTTTTTTCAAATTTGTATCTGATTATTTAAATGTCATACATACATATTTATAAAAATTTATTAGTTTAAGCGCCATACGTTTTTTATTTGATGTAATTTTCATATTTTATCTAAATTATACTACGTTTATTAATGTATTAACTATTTTTTTTATTTTAAGTATCTGTTCATAGATAAAAACAAAAACTTAAGTTATCATTTATGATATATTTTTATTTTTATTATTATATTATATTAGTTAAAATATGAATTACGTGTGCGCTACTTTACAATACTGTGAAATAAATATAGTAAAAAAATTTCTTAGAATTTACTAACTATATAGATACCTACTTATATTAATTTATTGCTAATTTATTTTACAATATAAGTGTCTTTGCTTTATTTTTTATATTTTAATCCGAAAATCTTTTAATTTATGAATTAAAAATTGTTATTTTTTTTTTAAGTTTTAAACTTATTTTATCTCAATCCTAAAGATGTTTTGAATTTTTTGAATGTTTTGTCTGATTACAAATTATTTTTGTATGTAAATATACAATCAGGCTTATAAAATTGTTATTTACATTTTATTTTATTAAATAACTGAGTTTATAAATGATTTATCACAGTTTTTTTTTGGAAAATTACTTTGTTTTTAGACAATTATTATGTTTTTAAAACTAATTTTCAAAAATAAAGGAATTTGAAGACATTATACGATTGTATAACGTTTTAATAAGACTTAAAAATTAACTGAAAATATTGAATATTTAAATTTAAACGATGGTAGCAATTTAATTGTGTATTTAAATTACTTTTTATAAATTCAATTATTTTTATTCATTTATTCATTTGTAGTACTAGATATAGTACAGATATAGTACAGATATAGAGCTGATATTGCCTGATATTATTATAGTTCTTTACCTATTATGCATTTGGACTCCTTATTAAATTTTTATAATATACGTTATAGTTTTTTGTAGGTACGATCCGCCTAGGGTTTGAACTAGAGACTTTTCAATTGAAGCGCAACTTTAATCACTGACTGAGAGCAACTTTTGGTCAGACTGATTTGTTTACAAGACATTGAAATAATTTTCAAGATTTTAAATTAAAAAATTTTATTTAAATATAATTTTAATATTTATTTTATTTCGAAATATATATTTTTTTATTTTATTTAATAAAAGAAATTTTTATATTATATGAAGACGTTTTTTACTTTTGGCGAATATTTTTTTTCTTAAATGAATTAATTGTTTTTTAAGAGTACATTTTTTATTTTAACTGAATTAATTTTTTTTTTTAGATAATATTGTTTATTTTAAGTGAAGAAATTTATTTTGAAACTTCAGTATTTATTCAATATTTTAGCAACTTGCATAGGTGCTTTATTGAGTATTCCAGTGCATATCTTTAAAAAATTATTTTACAGAATAAGTAGTGTTATACTGGCTTGTTATATTTTAAACTTCTATAAATTAGGATTTGGACGAAGGGACACTTTCGTAGTTTGGTAAAAAAGCCACAAAGAGTTTATTGTATTATTAAATTTCCAACACATCCAGCAGTGTAAAAATTTACTATAAGCAGCTTTATTAAGTATACATATACGCATATAAATAATAATGTATTACTAAAGGAACAATCCTTTCACTTAAAGTAAAAAATATTTTCTTAAAATAAATGTCGTTATAAGGGTTTTTATATTCAAACATACTAAATCCTAGATAACTGTAACTCCTGAATTTACTAAACCAACACATATTTTAATAATATCAAACGATTTGTTAAAAATATTCATAATTAATTTAAGAATAAATGAAATAATTATTTTAATACCTAATTAAGATTTAATTTAATTATTTTTGAATTTTAACTGAAAATTGTTTTTATTAATTTTTAAATTAGAAATTTAAAAAAAAAAGTTTCTTTTAATTATTATTTAAAAGAAACTAAATTCAGTTAATTAAATAATTACACACAATTTTTTTTTAACAGTAAAACCATTCTTTAATTATTTTATTTCACTTTAATAAAAATTTTTCTTAAATTATTTATAGAATTATAATTATAATTCTTAAACACGATTTATAATTAAAAAATCTTTCGAATTTTACTTTTGATTATTAGTACCAAAAATTTAAATCAGTCTATTTCTTAAAGAATTAGAATAACTACTAATTAATTAGATTGATTTAGTAATGACTATATTAAATATTTTAATATAAAAAACAAATCATAATAATTATATACTATTGTTATGTTATTAATATTTGTTTTAATTATAATCTATAAAAGTTTTCTATCTTAATTGATAATTGATATATATATAATGTATATATATATAAATATTGGACTTGTAAATTTGAAACTTGAGACTAAAAAAATTTTTATCAAAAAATAATAAAACCACAATCATGTCTAAACATCGCACCTGTTCAAGTGAAATACTTAATTATAATACTTAAAAAAATAATAAACATAGGAAATTGCTTTGCTTTTGAAGTATTTTTTTTTTTGTATTGATAATAAGATAATTTATATTTGGTTTTTGTTTCTAATAAGAAGTATAATTCAAAAATATGAAAAGTTCCAATTAACATGGCAACACTGTTATAAATATAACAAATGTATGTTAAAAAAGTAATCAAAGTTTGTGAAGGATATAAGTTAATAATATTGAGAACTAAAGACCAAATTATAACATAACTGTTTATATACGACAACTTAAGCCTTAAGTAATACTTGTAAGTTATAACTGTTTTGCAGTTACGAAAACTTCTATTCTAACTGGGACCGTAAGTCAGCCCTATAATTAAAACTTTTGAATCAAATATCTACGAAGAAGTTTAATAAATTCAAATCACGTTTAAAACCAATCGAACGGAATACAAAAGTGATTAATTTGATATATATATTTGTATTATTCGAATTATTATATACTATAAATTATTAAAATATATAACTAGACAAATAGTGCATCAAATAATACTATTAAATTCAGAATTTCTTTTTTTTTAATAACAGTTTATAAATTTGATGGTGACCTGAATTAAGACCCGGCGAAATAAGGCCCCCGGGGTGTTGTTTCCCATTTAATGAGAAATGACGCCCTGGGGTTTTATTTCTAATAGTAATTGAGAAATAAAGCCACCAAAATATGGGAAATAAAGCCCAGGGTTTTATTTCTCCTTTAAGGTGAATTACGACTTCTTTGGGAAATAAGGTCCAGATTTTTAATTCTAATTTCAATTGAAATTTCAAATGAAAAAACCACAATGGTTTCATATATTTTTAGTAAAAAGTTAATATTAATT
Organism: Dolichopus griseipennis; assembly: GCA_963082915.1. Taxonomy (NCBI): domain Eukaryota; kingdom Metazoa; phylum Arthropoda; class Insecta; order Diptera; family Dolichopodidae; genus Dolichopus; species Dolichopus griseipennis. The sequence continues at coordinate 132,199,777 of OY720442.1, forward strand.
ATATAACATCAATGACTGGTTCGAATATATACAAATTTTCTTGAACTATAATATCAAAAATAATTAACACACATTTTGGAGCTGAAATCGAAATCAGGGGTATTCCGTTTTTCCGAAATTAAAAAGCAAATAATAGTTTTACATATAAACTACATTTATACTACAAACCACATATATAAACCACATGTTATAACCAAAGTATTGCATACATTAATCCATTAATACTCTGGAAAAAAGGTCAAATTTGATTATTTAACCAACTTAAATATGCTTCCTAATATAGAATCTCCCATAGACAAATATATAAATATTAAATACATATTGTTTTATACATATTTTAATACATATATATAAGTGTTCAGGTTTGAATATTACAAAAATGGATTTTACTACATATTTAATGATAAATAATAAGTCGGAGCTTAATTCCTCAAGAAGTCGAAGATTCAATTTAAAGAGAAACAACACTCCGAGGCTTTATTTCTTACAGAAGTCGTAGTTCAACTCAAAAGCAAAATAAAACCCCGGGGCTCTATTACTCAATTACTATGAGAAAAAAGACCTCAGGGCGTTATTTCTCTTTAAGCCAGAAATAATACCCCGGTGGCTTTATTTCACAGGGCTTTAATTCAGGTCACCAAATTTGATATTCAAAATCGATATTCAAGTTCAATATATAAGTAATGAATTGTTGCGGTCACTTTCTGAATAAGTAATCTAATACTTTGTTTTGTTTTTTTTTTTTAAATGTAAGTTAAATTTTAATAAAATATTTGTTGGGTAATTTGAAATCTATATAGATTGAGTTATAATATGTTGATTAAAGTAATTGTTATATTGCATAATTTATATATCTATTATCAATTAACCTTACTTACATTTTATTTTTCATATAATATGTGTGGTAACATAACAATTATTTTATTAATTATCAATTCATATCACATGTTGTAAATTAAACTTCATATAAAAATTATAATCAGACAATTAAAAATTTAAAATAAAAACAAAACATTTCTTAATAATACTTAAAATAAGCGATTTTGGCGATTATGATTAATTTTTTAAGGAAACCTTGTCTAAAAAAACTTAAGTATGATGAACTATATGCTTTTATTTGTAGGTAATTAATTGATAAAACAAATTTTGTAGGTCATTAACTGAAATTAGGTCATATAATATTTAAAAACAAGTTGATTTGTTTATAATTTAAATATTTAAATCGGAATATACATTTATGTATAATAGATAAGTTTTTCTATAGATTTAGTTCTAGAAGAAATTATATTAAACAATAGACTAAAGATAATAGGAATTCATATAAACTGTTTTAGTATGAAATATTTTTGAGAAAAATAAACGATGGTCAAGGTTTTGAATGTATTAGTGAACACATAATCTATTCAGAAAAAATGTTGTTTACTTAATAAATATAAGTATTTATTTACCGTTTTTGTAATAATATTATATGCATACTTGCTTACATATTTATTTACTAAAAAATAAAATTTCAAAATATACATACAATGCACACAGCTGTCAAATTTAAATATAGGGTTCGAATTGATTCATATGACAAAAATCAATAAGTTGTTGTGTGGAGCTAAAATAACGTACATTTATAAAAATTTATAAAAAAAAATATTGTCTACTAAATTCTAATAGATAATCTTTGTTAATAATTTTACAAATATTATTAGTAATCATAATTAATAATCATATTCAAAAATCATTAATCAAGATTCAAGAATAGTTTTTAAAATCTTTTTAAAAAATTTCAAATTTTTTGAATATTGCAGACCTAAACTATGTTCCAGTCAAACATTCGAAATTTTCCATAGGAATTCGCAATTTTTTCAAAAAGAAAAAAAAAAAATAATTATAGTTAAAATTATAAACAAGTTATGAAAAAAACCAAGGGTTTTTAAAAAACACATTTTCAAAATTATTTAGTATTAAATACTGATTTTTTGTGGGGCTATATAAAAAAGTTCTTTCACGGAAATTATTTTTTTTGCAATACCTACCATTAGTTAAAATTTCTTTACTCTATTTCAAACGATGTAAAAGTTTTTGAAAACATACGGACGGACGGATGAGCGGACAGAGTGAAACTATATAAAATAGTTACTTCAAATAGTAACTGTTTTTATAAGCTTATAAATACTCGTATATGTAACACAATTACTATTATCGAAACTCAATTTATGCAAATTCGGGATCTATTATATCTTGTCTTTCAGGAGGACTTTTCTAAAAATTTTCTTAAAATATGTATACTTATATTTAATATTCTTAAGTCTTTTAGAAGATCTAAGAGAATATGTTTCAAGTTAACTGAAAATTGCAATTTGGTAAACACCTGTTACTAGAATCCTTATATAATAAATTTCTAACAAGAGTTCTTAAAACTTATTTTAAACTATTTTTTAAAACTGTTTACATTGCATATTTTTGAAGAATGTGTTTTTTTTTTCAAGGCGCTTGTATTTTCATTACTTGTTTAAATTATTTCCACCACCAAACATAATTTCAAAATAAGATTTTAGTCGAAAGAGAAAAGATTACATTCAAATTTATCTAAATTTTGAAAAATAAACTGTCAAAAGATTGTATTTAATTTGACAGTATTCCATTTAAAGGGACTTTGCATATTTTAACATAAAAAACAATCTTGAAAAAAGAAATACCGTAAATTAAAATCCAATTTGAATATACCCTCAAATTTAAGATCTAAATCCTCGAATATACTATATGTATATATTTTTTTATTCCTTTTCCACTCCTTTAATGAGTATAGGGCATTCACCAAGTTTATTTTAAACTAGGCATCAGTTTCTTTTAATCATAATATTCACTAAGCCGTTGATTACTCGGCTGTAGCTATTGTACAAGGTTATGAAATATAAATGTACAAATGTTAACTTTGTGCGCCATCTATAATCTTACACAAGAATTATTTATCTATTTTTATTAATATCTTATTTTATATTACGATATAAACTACTACGAAATAATTATACAATTTTACGATATTTTTTTATTAGATATGATCTGACCGGGGTTTGAACCCGAGACCTTCACATGAAAGGCGGCATCTTTACCACTAAGCAATTGGTCAGATACTATATGTATATATCGTCTGTCAAATATTCTGCAAAATACGTAAAATTTTCTACTGAAATAAATCAAATAATATAATGATAATTTTCATAAAATACAGTTAAATGACACTACAGAAATATAACATGCTCCCCATTTTAATCAATTTGTTATCATTTGTTGGAATACGTTATCCTTGAGGATACGCGCAAGTAAATATCTCATTGTGTTTGGCTTACTATTTAATTTTAAAAACTTTTTTCAGATTCATAGTTCAACATTGCACATAATATGTATGTATTATATATATATATAATGTGAATACATTCTTTTGGTCAATATTATTTTTAGAATTTAATATTAATTCTTCATATATATATAATTACTAGCTGTTGGCCCGTCACAGAATGACGGAAGGTCAGTTGAAAGAAGAACTTTTTCTAATTAAGAACTATTTCTAATTTAATTACATATATTACATATACATATATTATATATCAATACCATTTTCTTAAATGAAATGGTAACCGTTGCATTCTACGTAATACAGACTATGCTTCAATTCTAGTTATGTACAAAAAAAAACAAAAACTTATATGTTGTTGTATCTTAAAAATTTGAAGATGAATAATTTATTTAGTCTACCTTTTTTATGTTTTGAATTTGATAAAATTTTGGGGCTGTTAGTTCAAATCCCTTCTTGGTGAAATGTTTTTTTAATTTCAATTAATATTTTTTTTTTTATTCAATTACGTACTTTTTAAAATTAAGTTCGATAAATTTGTGTTAATAGGAGATGTGAAATAGATTTATTTTGTTTCAATAATGATTTATTTCTCCAACTATTAATGTTTTGTAAATACATTTTTAAAAAATGTTGTTATACATTCTATATTGTTTCCTTTGTTTAGATTCAAATCAAAATATTTGTTTGAAGGCTAACCGTTCTATAATGTACCTATTCAACATGCTAAATAATGTATCTATTTATATGTACGTGAAATTGTATTAAATAAATGTTGATTTTTGAATTGAATTTTGCATTATCAAATGCAAATTATAATTTTATTTGAAATTTTTTTAATATACCTAACCCTAACTAAGTTTAAAATCTATTTTGTTTGATTTTTATGGTGCATTGAACTCAGAGGTATTGTATACCTGAACCCACTTTCCCAACCGTCAGTTGTTACATAATTTTTTTCCATTTTAACTTTTAAATAGATAAATAATTAAAAAGTTATGAAGGAAGGGATGAGAGATAGATGAGGTAGAGTTGAGAGCGAGATGAGGGGAAACTTTGAAATTACTTTAATACATTTCTTGGTTTATTTGCTTAAGCAAACCAAGCAATGCATCAAAGCATACATTAGGCTTTCGCCCTTATTTCAGATTTTTACTGAAATTAAGACTAACTACACAAATGTTCCTGTGAAGCATTGTCTTCTTAATTTTTATTGACAAAATGTCTTACTATATATTTAAAATTTCCAGAAAATCTTCTGTGATTTTTAAAACTGAAATGAAATTTTTCATAAACTAATAAGTAAATTTTATTTCAAAAAAAATTTTTTTTTTTTTATTAAAAATAAATAAAATATTTTTTGGCCTGCTTATGATAATTTATGATATTTTATTTTCTAAAATAAAACACATCCAACAAAACGTTAATATTTTATTTTTTTATAATTGAACACATCCAACAAAACACATTTAATTGAATGCGTTTGTTACACCTCATTTTAGACAAATATT
>OY720442.1:132204833-132319649 GCA_963082915.1 Dolichopus griseipennis
CATATATCTTTTATAAAAACAGTTTAATATATTGATAAAAATTTTGTACATTTCTTTATAACAAAATTTTCGAATATTTTTTGTATTTCACTAAACGTCGTTTAGATATAAGTACGATATATTATAAACGTCGTTTAGTGAAATACGATTTTGTAAGCAAATTATCTGAAAACAACTTCCATAACCATGATCTTAAAAATGTTTCCCAAGTAGTGTATTAACCTATTACGATATTAAAGCTTTCAAAAGAATTTTTCGAAAATCGTGAAACGCCGGAAATTTAGTTCGTTTTATGTAATATCAAAATTTATATAATATACATAACCTGATATAGATAAATATTATATACTCTCCCTTTTTAATCTTATAAAATAAACACTCTATATATAAAATTTTCTTACACCTTATTTTTTTTTTAATTTAATCGTTTTAAATCGCACCTTCAATCTATATCATCATCATCATAATCATTATCATCAATCTGACTTATTTACAAAATCTATATTTTATATATTAACTAAGGTTATTACATATATCTTTTTATATTTTTAAATTTTATTGAAATGAATATAAAAATAAATTATTAAACGATTATACATATATATAGATATAGATATATATATAGGTATAATGTACGTGCAAGTCTTTTTACCCCTATGTATACATTAAATATATTAATACAAAGTATATAGTAATCATAATAATCATCATCATAAAAATATAAAATAGAATAAAAATTCGCGGTTTAAAATTTTTGCTTTTTTTATTTCTTGCGTTTTTTATTAAAAAAAAAAAAAAGCCGTCATACCGTGGATTTTTTTTTTTAATTTTCCACTTGGCATTTTGTTGTATTTATTAATCATATGAAAGGAAGGTGTGTTATATTATTAACATTAAGATAAGAACCCGATTAGACAATTTTTCAATTATAAAAAAAAAAAAAAATGAAAAAACAGAAAATAAAGAAAAAACGCGATTTACAAAAATCGTATTAAAAAATAAAAATTTGTTTTAACACTTTTTCACAATCATTTTTTTTTTTTAAAGTGTTTTACAACAGGAACAACAATAATGTTAATCATATATTTTATGTATATATATATATATGTACATACCTTACCTATATACCAATATACTTATTATTTAAAAAATAAATAGTCGTAAAAAAAAAAAATTAAATAAATAAATTAAAAAATACAAGGTGTATTTCTTGGTATATTTATATTTGTAGATAGATTTAAAAGATAATCCGGATTATTGATATTAGATTAGGGAATGGTAACAATTTGTATGATTTAATAAAAATGTGTTATGCAATTTATATATTCGATTATCTGATGAAAAGTTTTCTTTAGAATTTTGTTTTTAAAATAAAGTTTATATTTGTCATAAATATTTATTTTAAAATTTTTTAATTTTTTTTTATGCCCTAAATCATTATCAAAATTAAAATATTTATTTTTCAAATTTAGATATTGAAATTTTGAGATATTGAAAATCTTTGACGGATCATAAGATTAAATTTCAATATTTAGAACAGTTGAATTTTTACACCTTACATCCTAAAACAGTTAAATGGGGTTAAATTAACTTTGGTATTGAGTTTGGAAGAAGGCTTAGAAGAATTTAAAATTAGAATTTACAAACTATTAACTATCTCTTGGAAAATAACGGTTCTGTGTTAGATTAAGAAAATATAGAATAGACAGAGAGGTCATACAGTGCAGCCAAAAATTGAGAATATTGTGGGCAAAGCGCCTAACCGGAATTCATAGGGAAGAAGAAGTGTGTTTAGATGTAAAATAAATGCAGTGAAGGTTAATAGCGAGGTAAATTACGAATAACGGTAAAATGTGAGTAGAAATCAAAACAGTACCTCACAATATAGTACAATATACTATCTTAGTGGAAGCTCTATGTTCGCTTGGGCGGATAATATCAGATATAATGTAACAGAATAAGAAAATATATCTAGTGATTGTAACTTTCAGAAGGAAGCAAGTAACATATGGTCATTTATGTATATATACATATTTTTCTAGATTACTGTCATTTTCTGGGTCGATTTAACGACATTCGTCTGTTCGTTCGTTCGGAAGGCAACTCATATTCTAATTGAGGTGTCTGGATTAATTATGTATATGGGAGGTTACTAAGTAACGAAAGAAATGGGATTGTAACTAGGAAAATTCAAACAATGAGTTCGGGTTTTTTAACTTTCATTTTAATTTAATTTGAATTTTTGAAGAATTTTGAATGAATTTTTGGTATTAGTACGGCTGTTGGAATTTTTTTATACATTAATTTATTAAAAGAAATTCTTAAATTAAAATGTTGAATAATATTTTATAGATAAAATTTATTATGCAATATTAAACTTCAATAATTTAGTCACTGTTTATATTTGATCGTATGATAAAAAATTTTATTTAAAAAACTGTTTTTGTTAATTATCAGTCAAAAATATTTTAAAATTAAATTTTGTATATGAATTTTTAATTTTAAATTTAAATTTTTTCATTCGATTTCAAAATTATATTATTTTGATTCACTTATCATGTGAATGAAGGTACTGGACCATTTGTTTTTTTTTTTTAAAAAGGTATTGGGTAGACGGTTAAAGTTTTATTTTTTTTTAAATTATGCACATTTACAATAATGGGTTGAGGTCGAAATCTCGATTTAGTAAATTCTGTTTTCACAAAATCACGTTTTAGAAAATCTTTTTTTTTATGTTCAGGATTCGATTACTACATCTATACATCTCTCTTAGAATCACGAACCTAAAGTCTTGTGATTAATATCGTAATATATAATTATAATCTATAATTAGTTATATATAAATTTAATCTAATATCCTTTAGTAAATACAATCTCGTATCTCGTATTGTTACAATCTCGTATTAGAAAATATCGTTTGTAGAAAATCTCGATGAATTAAATCCTTTTTTTTTAAATTTCGTCTTTTTTAAAAATTTCATTTTAGAAAATCCATTTTTTATTGAAAAATCTAGCTTTTAACGATTTTAGAATTGGATACAAAATCCGAATTATTGACTTTTTTCTGAATATAAAAAACAAAGAGATTTTCTAAAACGAGAATGTTTTAAAACGGGATTTACAAAACTGAGATTTCGACCTCAACCTATTGTTGTGCTATTAGTGTAAGGTTTTGTTGTTCGAAATACGGAACTTATCAAATAATAATATAAATTCGATAAAGTTTGAATTAGTAAAAATTGTCTATTTGTCAAAAATAAGATTATTTGATTATTAGTGCAAGAATTATTTTGAGAAGTAGGTTCGGCAAAGACGATTTTGCCTAGAAAGAATTTTAAAACTGATCTAATGAAGTTTGGATTAGTAAAAGTCGTCCATTTGTCAAAAATAAGATTATTTGACGTGTAAGTGCAAGAATTGATTTGAGGAGGAGGATTGACAAGATGATTGCGTTCAGGATTAATTTTAAAAACTTATCAGTAGAAAATAATTCTCATATGCTGTCTATCATCGAGATATAAAGTATAGTTATCTTATCATAAATTAAATCTTTAAATATTATGTAGATTCAAGTACAAATAAGAATTATAATTGGTCGAGAGTTTAAAGGATCTGCATTATTTAATTAAGGTAAATAACTGATAATTGTATTTAGGAGGAAGCTCAAATAAGCCAAATTTCCAGCTACTCCTTTTCTTTCACAAGCCCACTCGAATGGTTTTTTGAAAATACTATTGAAGACTTTTTGGAAATACTTCAAAGATTGTCTTCAAAGACTTTTTTTGCAATTGGAATACGAACTTCTTTAGAATATTGCAAGTTGTTAATAAGCACTTCAATCTTAAAATGCGTTTTTCTAAAAATCGCTTTTAATAATAAAATTCAATTTAAAAAATATTTTTTGCAAAATTTGTATATTTTTTTCCAATTCTTATCAGTTATCACACACTAATTTCAAATCCTAGATAATTTTTTTTTTTATATTTAAATAATTAATTTAGTTAAGGAAACGCAAAAGTTGATCATCTGAAAAAATTTATATTATAAATTATATTTTTTCACACTTATATACAAAAAACAATCTTTTGTGTGTAAAAATATTTAATTTCTCCTGGTTTGGTTCCGATGTAAAAAAAATTTTATTAGCATAAAAATTAGTTACAGAAAAAAAAAAAAAAAAAAAAAAATTCTTAGCGTGATATGTTCCAATTAGGGTTTTACACAAAAATATATTTGTTAAGCTTGGAGCTTTTTAAATTTTTATAAAAATTGTATTTTGTAGATATTTTTTTTTTTTTTTCTTAATTTATCTCGAATTTATTAACCATGATGATTATTTTATTTCTTATATATATATTTTTTTTTAAATAAGTTGTTTAACTATGGAACCGAACAACTTATGGAACAAATCGAACTGATTTTAAACGCTTCTAAACTTAATAATAATGTTATTTGTTTTTATTTTATATTCCACTCTACTAACAATAATCTGGTGTATAATAATAAAAAAAATATGAACCTAATATTAAAAAAAAAGTCTACAATGGACAGGAATATAAAAAAGTGATGAAAAAAAGCAAGGGTTCTTAAAATGGCACATTTTCAAAATTATATAGAGTATGAGTTTCATTTTGAGATAATATGCACTGGTATGTCTGGTTTGTTTGGGAATATATGCACTGGTATGTCTGGTTATAAAAGTTGAAAATTTTTAAGTCCTAATAGTCCTTCAATGGAAGTTTCCCAAATTTTTACTAAGCAAACTTATGGTGATTCTCGAGAATCTAACCCCACATCCTCTTCTTTCAAAATTTTGAGGTTTTTGCAATTAAATTGTGACTTCATAAAAAAATTTGGAACTTTTCTTATAGAATTTTATTATCTAAGCAAAAATGGTTAAGATTAAGAGACACTTTCTTCAATTTTTAGGACCTCATTTAAATTTAAAGACCACCTTTAACACATCTTAAAATATAATGCTGGAGCTTTAAATTTAGTATATAGCTAAAAAAAACGTTTGGACGGGTATTTAATTTACAGGTGCCTAAATATAGAAAAATTGAAGTTTCCGACTCCTTACAACTCCTAAACAGGGGGCGCAACAAAAAAATTTTCTTTACCGACTCCAACTAATTTCTGACGATTTAACATCTCTCAAGATTTCCAGTTTCTAGCAGGAGCCGTTCAGAAGATATGGATGATCAAATATTTTATAAAAATTTTAATTTTGGATAACGGTGAATTTAAGTAACGAATGGCAACGCTATATATTTAGGCTATATATTTTTATTAAGCTTATGAAAGCAGCTGTCTTCAAATTGAAATTATGCCTTAAAAATGCGTCTAGTTATAAAATTTTAAAAATAAGACGTTTTTCGGCTTTGGTGAGCTGCAGCTCCGTAATGGGTGGGGCTACAGAAAAAAGTTCCAATATATGTAAAGTTTTTGTAAACATACAGACGTACGAACGGACAGAGAGGCACACTTAGGCACATTTTTAAAAAATCTTTTGAAAATTTGTTAAAAATGTGTAGATATATGTCTACTTTTATATATGAAATTTTGCATAACGCTTGACCCGATACGCTTGATACCGTATTAATTTTTTTTTTTATTTGCTAAATTAAAAAGCGTTAAAAAAAGCGTTCATATTTTTTTACTTTGTACGAAATCTTTATTAACAAATTAAAACTTCATAAATTGAAATTACTTTAGTTTTATTTTTTTTTAATTATACAAAAATTGAAGAAGTTGAAGAATATGTTGAAGACCTAATTTGCAAGTATTTAAAGTCAAACACCCCAATAAGTATGAAATAATGCAATTTGTATTAAAGAAAATTGATTTATTTGATTTTCCGTCGGCACTTTGAATATTTTTTCCCTTTCCTTTGTTGTTGATATCGAAATTGATGTAATGATTAATGAAGATGGTTATGTTTTAGGTGGTATTTTGGGTTTTTGTTTGTTTTTGTTTTTTATTTTATCTATATCCGCTTTTTGTTTAGAAATAGATCCGCTTTGTTTTCTTATCTTACTTTGACGCTTTAAATTAAGGTTCGAAAGGTGCATGCGATTAGAAAAAAATTAAAAAAATACTTTCTTTGATTGAATATAAAGTCGTTTAATGTGTTATTTGTGTTTAGATGTTTAAAATATTTTAAAATGTATATATTTATAGAGATAAGAATATATATATATATAATGATACATATAAAGCACGCTAATATTAAACAATATTTTGAGAAAGAATGGATATATTTGGAATCATTTGACGTTTTTTAAAAGACGTGTTTTAATAAATTTCAGAAGTTTATAACTGTCGCGAAGCGCTCAAAGTTCGAGCGATTTTCGCACTAAAATTTTCTATTTATAATTATAAACAAATAATTGAGCCGCAACCGGCAACTTTGTCACCGAATAAGCCGTTTAGTATTTATGATGATGATTTAAAATTAATGGATATTAAATTTGAGATGCTGGCTTCTAATTCCTAGACACATTGAACAGTTTTTTGACATTAGCGCATAAATAAGTTCAATTTGAATAAATTTATTTTTAGAAAACCTACAATTCCAACATTCAAGGCTAATTGGATTTTTATATTATACAAACGTTATCCATTAGTGCTATAATAGACAATCAAAGGCTTAATTGAATTTTTATATTAAATTTAATATATTTGACTAATTTTGAAAAGTTGCGAACTTAAGATGTCAAAGATGATCCGCCGAAAGGGGTTAAAGTTTCAAATAAGATTCGCCCAAATGAAAACTGAAACTATAACTAGGGTTCGTTTAAATTAGGGGTTTCAATCATTTTTTTTTTTTTTGTGGTAAATTTAAGGCGGGGAAAAAATTCCTTAAGATTTTTTTAACCACACGAAATAAGAGTTATGATAATGTTCTTTTTAGAGGTTAAAAGTTTATTAAGGTTTTAGATTCTAAAATTACAAAATGTGACTTTTTCTTAAGGGACTCTTAGCACTGCAGCATATTTGATATTTAAATTACTTGGAATTATCCATATTCAGTTTTTAAGTAATTAGTTTAGATAAATATTGGAAATAAAGCTTATTTCAATAGTGGAAGATCGCTGATTCAAAACCTTTCTAATTTATAATCTCAAATATTAATTAGATATATCTACAAATTTTAGAAGAGTAGGCAACACTAATATGGAATCCAACTCTCCAACACAAATTTACTTAAAATATTCTTTAACTCCCATTCGAATGAAAAATATGAACTAACGCGATTTTCGTGAAATAGGCGTTCATTCTGAATTAAATTAAGAAATAAGGTCTAATTAGACCTAACTGCCTTAGGTTGTATTGCAACCCTCCAAAACGAAATAGTACAATAATTTTAAATTAAAAATTTTAATATGTAAATAGAAAAAAATGTTTTTATTTACAATTACCTGTTGTCCAGCATTTGCAGCAACCCAAGCTTCAGCAAATGTTTCCATAGCACTTTGAAAATCCATTTTTTTTTTTCTTCTTTTTATATTATATAATTTTTAATTCTATTTTCTTTTTATTTTTCCTCCAATTTTAATTTGTTAATAATTAAATAATAATTTTTTAATAATTTTTTTTTTGTATTTAATTCACAATCACCATTTCCAGAATTTTCAATTTTGGAGGTATGTATTAAAAAAAACCGTTATATTTTTCAAAATTTTCACTTTATTTTATTTTAATAGTGATTAAAAAAAAACAACAGACATACTTTCAATTGATTTTTTATATTTTTCTAATTAAAAAATTGATTTTTTTTTAATTCTGACTTTATAACTCACAGTCATTTATTTCAAATGAAAATGAAAATCTATTAAATATACAATTTTAATTCATTTAGTATTAGTTATGTATCTTAAGTATATCACTTTTGTTTTATAAGATTTTCACAATTTTCAATTTTTTATTTAAAGATTTTCAGATTGGAATTTAAATTTTTAATATTTTAATTTATTGTGTTACTAATTCATTTTAAAATTAAATTTTTTAATATATTTTTGAATTTTTTAAATCACAATTTAATAAAATCAAAAAATAAATGTATTATAATAATTATAATATGTATGTGTTTTAATAGCCATATTTTTTTTTTTTTTGTATTAACTATATAATATAGTACCTATAGACTATAGATATATAGTTTAGATAATAATTTTAATATAGGTAGCTATTATTTAGGTAAAAAAACCTACAGGTATATGAATTTAAATTGTATATATATATATATAGAACGATAAGAATCAAATGTTCATACCTATAGTTGGTGATTTTTTTTCTTATTTAGTTTCGCAATTCGTTACGTTATTAACGGTTAAAGTATTTTTTTTTTTTTGTTTTGTTGTTTTTTTTTTTTAATAAATGCTTCTCTAATTTTTTTTAAATTATTATTTTAAATTTTATTATTATTAAATTTAAATAAATTTATATTTTATTTTGTATGTATGAAGGTGTATGTAATTTTTTTTGCGTTTTTCTCTAAAAGAAAAAAAATTGGAAAAAAAAGAATAAAAATATAATTAAATTATTTCAAGATACTTTGAGATTTTTTCTAAAAACCCTTTTTTTTTTGTTGTTGTTATTATTGTTTTATTATTATTTTTTTGTTATATATTTATTATTATATGTGTGTTATTTTATATTTTTTAATTGTTTTACAAATTATCTACACATAACCTACTAAAAAAAAAATTTTTTATTTGAATTTAATAACTGTATTTTTTTTTTTACTAGGTTTTTTTTTGTAACTGTTCATATGTTATTTTTATTATATTAGAAAATTTGCATATACTTACATATGTACATATGTATATATATGTATATAAAAATTAATATATAAATTGTATTTAAATTAAACTGTGATATACCTAATAAAACTATAAAAAAAAAATTGTACTTTAAAGTGTTACAAAAAAAATTTTCTTAACGTTTTAATTATAACTATTATTATTATTGTTTTTTTTTTTTTTTAAATAAAAACCGTTAATAAATTAATTATTTAAACATGATTAATTTGTTATGCTTACAACCCAAAAGAAGTTAAAAAATATTAAAATATAAAAAAAAAATCAAGAAATGTAAAAGGGGGATCATAGAAGTTATAAAATAAATTTTACAAGTTATTATTATTGAAAATTATATATATATATATATATTATATATGTATATAATATTTACCATATATAGGTATATAAATAGTTTTTAGAATTTGTTAATATACCTATATATATATTATATATATATGTAGGTTATTTACATATATCATCTAAATTATGTAGGTCTATAAGTACTATGTAGGTCTATAAGTACTATGTAGGTCTATAGTTGTAATAGGATATGCAAGAATGCTTTAAATATTATTTTGAAAAAATATAAAATTTGAAATATAGTTTAAAGAGTTAAAACTTAATATTTTCTTATATTACTAATTTTCTTATTACTATAATCGCGTTTATTAATATTGTTTTTTTTTTATGTTGGTGATAAAATTCATCCGGTTGATAAGAGTATAATTTTTAATATTTTTCTTTATATAAATACAAATGATTTAATCTATTTTTAATATATATTTTGTATTTATATACAATGTATAGATTAATAAGTATATATATATATATATTTTTAAAAAGCGTTATAAGCATATAAGTGTATATATGCAATATATATATATATCTTTAAGAAATGTGAGAAAAGTGTTTTTTTAACCCAAAATCACTTTCGGGTTAATTTTCAGAAGAATTTGATAAAAAAATCTAATTTCGAAAAAATTTTGAAATTCGTAAATTTATATTTGGCAGCAGTGTAATATAATATTTTTTTTTTATTCCTTTTCCACTCCTTTAAGAAGAATAGGGCATTCACCAAGTTTATTTTAAACTTAGCTTCAGTTTCTTCAATCATAATATTCACTAAGCTGTTGATTACTCGGCTGGAGCTATTGTGTAAGGAGGAATATGAATGCACAAATGTTAACTTTGTGCGCCATCTATAATCTTACACAAGAATTATTTATATATTTTTATTAAATCTTATTTTATATTACGATATAAACTATTACGATATAATTATACAATTTTACGATATTTTTTTATTAGATATGATCTGACCGGGGTTTGAACCCGAGACCTACCACATGAAAGGCCGCGTCTTTACCACTACGTCATTGGTCAGATATATATATTAAGCATTATAATTAATTTATTAACGGTTTTTATTTAAAAAAAAAAAAGTAAAATAATAGTTATAATAATAAATAAATAAGCATTAGCAACTGAGGCTATCGGCTTTTATTTATTTATTAATGGCTTTTATTTATTTAATACAGTCCCCTATCTCCCACGTGCAATTTGATAAGTGATTGAATCTGCCACATACAATGTGATAATTGAGGTAATCTGCCACATACAATGTGACAAGTGAATGAATCTGCTACATACAATGTGATAAATGAGTGAATCTGCCTTTACTTTAATCTGTCCTATGTACAGTTCCCTACCTCCCACATACAATGTGATAAGTGATTGAAGCTGAACATACAATGTGATAATTGAGTGAATCTGCCACATACAATATGACAAGTGAGTGAATCTGCCACATACAATTTGTGATAAATGAGTTAATCTGCCTTTACTTTAATCTGTCTTATATACAGTCCCCTACCTCCCGAATATTGCGTTTACTTTTCAGAGGTTTGGAAAATTATTTTATATTATGATATAAACTAATTACGATATCAATCATAAATTATATTTTTTTTTTATTAGATATGATCTGGCCAGGATTTGAACAACACAAGATTATTCGAATGAAAATCCACCACTCTAACCACTGAACTATCAATCAGCCACTTTATCCACTGTGTTATCAGTCAGCCACTCTAACTCTAACCACATGATAAGTTATTGCATTTAGTTAAATGATAGGTTATTGCATATAGTTAAATGATTAGCAATTGCAAACGTTTGTAATTAAAATATTAATATGGGTATATAATTACTGCGTATATATATAGATTAAATCTGTATTTAAATAATTAAAAGATGTAAATCGGTATTTTATTTAAATTTTATTAAGGGTTTTATTTATTTTTCAAAAAAAAAGTATTAAATTTTAAAAAATAAAATTTATTATTTAAAATATTGTACAAAATTACCATTAATTTTTTTAATATATTTATATTTTAAGATTTTATTTCAAAACATTTTCGGAAGTTCTTGTATTTATTTTGCAAGGATTGTATGGTATTGCAAAATTTAAAAAATCTTCAAATTATTTTAATATTTTTATTATATTTTATTATGTATATTAATTTAAATAGTTTTCGATTCGTTTTCTTTTATAATTTAATATTAATTTATTTAATTTAATTTTTTATATTATTATTTTTTTTTAATTAATTTTATATTAATCAAATTAATACAAAATAATGATATTAATTTTATTAAAATTTTATTATTCCATCTTTTTAAATTTTTTTTTAAATAAAATTTTCTAAAATTTTTCTAAAAAAAAAAAAATAGAACATTAATACAAATACTACTTAGTTATAAATTTACGCAAAAAAAAATACAAAAAAAAAACAAACAATTTATATTTGATAATAATGGCAAATATTTTTTTTATTATTATTATTATTATTATAGGTCTAATCACACCGGTTGTTGTGGCGCAACTGATATCCAAACAATTATTATGTATCCAACCAACCCCATCAAACAAAATGTTTGAAATTTATTTTCTTATTATTTTTGTATTTTTTTTATACTTTACATATTATTTGTTATTTTTATTTTGTTTTTTTTTTTTAACTATTTTTTATGTTTTATAATTTTATAAAAAAAAAAAAATTTTATCAAAAAAAAAAAATAATAATAAATAAAATACAAAAAAAAAAATTTAAATTTTATATAATATAAAGAAAAAGATCGCATAATATAACGTATAAAGAATATCTATAGTCTCTAGATACTCCATATTTTGCATTTTTCAAGTAATTGTTGTTGTTGTTCTTATTTTTTATTTTTAGTGTATTTAAGTAGAAAAAAATTTTATTTCTATAGGAAAAAATTTAGTTTTATCTTTAGAAAAGAATTTTTCTTATTATTATTTAAAAAAAAAAGTCTGCTTATTTATGTAGGTATATATATAAAATATAAATAATATGTATTTAACATTTATCTCTTATATTTTTTTATTTAAATACATTTAAACATATTAATGAACATTCAATTTATATTTAATATCATTTTTCTAAATTCTCATCCTATGTGTTGTTGTTGTTGTTGTTGTTTTTTTGATGTAGTAAAAATATATTTAAGAAAATTCCACCCATTCTCTATATTAAAAAATCTAATTTTTGAATACAAATACAACAACACAAAAAAATGGTAAATAACTAAATAATACCTAAATATAGGTAATAAATATGATTAGCATTTTTTTTTTTTTAAATGTTATACAAAATATTGACTTAAATGTCAATTTTACATTTAACATTATTGCATATGAGAAGTAGTAAAAGGACTTTAACATATACTAACTGTAAAATCTAACAGTGAGTTTCAATTCAAAATAAAAATATATTAAGAGAATATTTTATAGAATATTATTTCTAAGTAATTTGTAAGTTATTTATATTTAAATTTATAAATAAAATAATTTTAAAAAAATCCTTACACACATACATATATACAAATGTATTTACAAATTTATTACAAATGTATTACAATATTATAATTAAATCAAATTTAACTGAAGAATGTTAATTGCATTAAAAAAAAATTAACATCAACATTTTTTTATCTTATAAAATAACATTATAAAGATTCACCATTATTATTTTATTAATATTGTTTGCATATGTAAGTAACCGGCTTTCCTTTTTTTTAACTCACATTTGTACATAATATTAAAAACATACATTTATATAAAATTAACAATTGTTACAACTTACAACAACTTACAACAGAAAATTGTAATTCACTTTTAAATTAAAGAAAAACTTCATATAAATTTAAAATCTACTCGTTTTTAACTGTTAATAGAGCTGTAGAGTGGTAGCGGCTTAAATGTTTTTTTTTTGTAATTTTGTAAGTAAATGTTAAATCTTGTTTTATATGAGTATATTTGTGTGAGTAACAGATTAAGGAGAGCAATTTAAGAGAAAATGAAAAATGAAAATTTGATAATAAAACATTTTTAAGAGAATGAATTTATAATATCCAATACAAATGTAAAATATTAAAAAATTAAAACCGCAGTTAAGAGAATATTATTTTCAATACAAGCTGTAATTTTTTGTAAATACATAATCATTCTTATTTCACACATACAAAATTAATATTCTTGTTTGTATTCGAAATTTAATTTTGTGTGTGAGGCTTAATTATAGGTATATGTTTGATAACATTTTATACATGTTTGATGTTTGATTGGCATATCGAACAACACCTGTTCGTTCAGACATAATTATATAGAATATAAGAAAATTTTTTATGTTTGATAATTTTTATTAGAAACTTTTTTATAGTTTTTTTTACTGTTATTTTTAGAATTTTTTTTTTTTAGATAGAATGTAAATAATATATGTGTGTATTTTAAAATAGGATTATTTTAAATTACATAAATATTTTTTAACAGGTACCTATTATTAGAATGTAATTAAACAAGCTAACAAACCATGCATACTTTATTTAAAAAATCCCAAATCTTTAGAAAAAAATTTAAAAACTTATTATAATGTTTAAATATTAAAAGTATTTGCTTATAAATTTCTATATTTACCGTGTAGGGTACAAAATTAAAAAAAAAATATAAATAGGTATTTTGGAAAAAGCGGCAATCCTGAATCCAACTCTGAAATATCTCTAAATTAAGAATCTTGCATATTATCACATATAAATAAAAATTCGGATATAAAAGGCGTATATCCCTGCTTTTGTATCCAACTATATCTCAAGTATTTTTTGGAATTTTTGTTTTTTTGGAATTATGACGTCATCTACTTATTATCAATTTTTATATATAATTAATTACCTTCTTATACCTACAATATATTTTTTAATAATAAATATAATTAACTTTAAAAAATTTCCATATAATAGAAGATTTAATTCGTATAAAGCTTATTAATTCGTATATTGCTTGCAAAATTTTAATCATAATTAAAGATTTTTAATATTAATTATAAAATTATTATAAATTATTATTATCTTAACACTCTACAGCTGATTTATTACAAAATAATAATTAATGAAAAACCCATATTTAATTACTTATTATATTTTAATTTATATTTTTATATCAATTAATTAATAATTATATATATTAAGTTTTAGATGTATGTAAGTACACATATACATCTAAAACTAAATATATCTTAATTATTAATATATAATTATTATTAATTATTAATAATATATACATATATTAATTAACCTATAATTATTAATTATAATTATATATCCTATATAAAGGTACTTAAGTGATACAGATAATATTAAATAAATTATTTCAATAAGTTTATCTAAACTTATTTAAAGTTAAACTATAGGTACTATTATTTAATACATTTTTTTTTTTTTGATCTACCGATTTTTAAAAAAATATATATTATAAACTTAATTAATTTAATTTATATAATTTATTTAAATATTTATTTATTTTGTCTATACATTATTTCAAGTATCCATTTATATTTTTTTAAGATTATTAAATTCAATTAAAATTATAATAATGGTATTATCTAAAATGTAATTGTTAAATAATTAGCACTTTTAAAAGTATGTATGTATATAATATGAATATTAAAACAAATAATATATTATTATTTAATTATTAAAATTAAGTTTTTAGTGCATACACTTATTATTAAATTATACAATTTTTTATATAGGAAGTTTATACTATATATGATATACTTATTAAGTTAATTAATATATAATTAATTTACTATATACTTTTAAAAATATAAATTAAATTTACTATAAATAAATTTATATAAATTAAATTTACTATATTAATTATATTATTTAAAATTTGATTGGATAATATAAAACTGAATTTTAATATACAATTAAAACTTGTTATAAGTATGTATATAAAAATGTATATAAGTTAATTCTTATTTTAACGCGTTCTAAAATAAATTTTTACTTTAATATTATTTGATCAGATTCAAGCTTAAGATATACTTCAACTAAAAAAACATAAGTAATTCAAAAAATATATTTAGATTTAAATACCTACATATATATATATATATATATATATATATATATATATATATATTTACGAATATAATTAAAAAAAACAGGTCCTTAATGAAATCTCTATATAAGTAAGTATATATTTTTATTCAAAATCTACCAATCCCTAGAATTCTACATTCAATTTTTTTTTTTCAATCTTATATAATAAAATATATTTTATATATATATATATATTACTATATATATACATACTATATCTGTTATATTATTATATAATACAGTGTTTTTTTTAAAATTACAAATTTTCAAAAAATTTTCTTATCCTTGAATAAAAGCAAAAAACATAAAGTAATACAATATAATTATATATATATATATATATATATAATTTTTATAAATAATACTAACATTTTAATATAAAGGATAATGCGCGCGCATTAGTAACTGATTAAAATAAAATATAAAAAAAAAAAAAACACGAATGTACTTATACAGCGTTTTATTTTATTCTTATTTTGTGTTTTTTTTTTTTATTTAAATTCTTATGCTGAATTTCAAAAACGAATTCGTAAAAAAAAAAACGGAATTCGTAAAACAAGTAAAACAATAATATACAAAAAAAAAAAAATAAGAACATAAGATATTTGTAGAATTTTCCAACCAACCCCAATTCCTTATACCAATGCATATGACTATAATCTTATGTATCCAATAGATTAATCCCAAAAAAGAAATATAACAAAAAAAAAAACTGTTGTTATATACTTTTGATTTAATACATAAAGAGGATTTAATATTAATATATATATATATATATATGCATAGAAGTGTAGGTGTTAGATATAGATATAGGTATTTATATTATAAAATATTTGTATAAGATGTGCGATTTAATGCTATACATTATAGGATATAGTATAATATAAAAGATATAATATCAGATAAATGTTATATATATATATTATATTTATATATATAGATAAAGAGTATAAATATTCGCCATTTTGTTTTTCCATTTAACAAATTCGATTTTTATTTTATTTTTGCTGTTTTTTTTTTGTAAATATTATTTTAACAAAATAAATTTCCAAAAAAATTTTTTACAATACTTGTATAATATTTAGTTATATGCCATTTTATTTATTCAGTACTTATATACACAAATTTTAAATGGATATAATTTTCCAAATTTTACAATTATATAACATATAGTTTTACATAATAACATATGTATATAGCATTTAAATTTAAAAAAAAAAATTAACTACTTTTAAAGGACCACTTATATATTATTAACATTGTTAAATTATTATTTAGCGTTTGGATCCAACGTTTTTTATAATATGACGTAATTATCTTGCGTATATGGTAATTGTACAAAAATTTTGATGACATACGGTGGATCAAATTGAGGTTGAAAAATCTGAAATAAAACCCCCTTATATATACTTTACACCTTAATATATTATCTAAAACTAAAAAAATAAAAATTTACAAACGTTTTTATGTCATATTCTATAAAACGCGAGATAAAAACATTTCATGTCATATTCTAAAAAAACGTTGGATCAAAAAGCTAAATTTCGTTCTAAAAGAATTGAGGATAAAAAATCTGAAATAAAACACCCCTATATTATATACTTTACACCTTGATATATTATTTTTTTAAAATTAATAAAATAAAATTGTAAAAAAATGTTTATGCCATATTCTATAAAACGCAAGATAATCTAACCATATTCTATAAAACGTTGGATCAAAAAGCTAAATAATTCATCGAAGATCGTTTCAAAAGAATTGAGAATGCATAATACATAATTTAGAACTAAAAAAACAAAACTGCACAAAAATTTTTATGCCATATTCTATAAAACGTTAGATAATCATGTCATATTTTATAAAACGGTGGATCAAAAAGCTAAATAATAAATTGAAAAACGTTCTAAAAGACAAGACCCTAAATGAAACACCCTTATAATATATACTTTACAACTTAATATATTATTTTATTAAAACTAATAAAATAAAACTGAACAAAAATTTTGATGACATATTCTATAAAACGCAAGATAATCATGTCATATTCTACTAAACTTCACGCGATCGCGGCTTGCGAATATTTCTAATTACATTTTTCTCGTATTCTGCTAAACGCGAAGTAAATTTTTTCAACATTTGAAATTTATATTTCTCCGTAAGAGTTTAGCCGCGGGTAAATTAAATTATTAAAGTTAATTAAAATTTTAAATTATTTTTTTTTAAACGAATTGTTTTCAAAAGGAATTTACGAAAGCTATTCATATTTATATTAATAAGAAAATCCGTTTGATAAATATATGCTGGGAAAACACCCTTATTATTCGAATGGTACGTAGATACAATTTAGCGCAATTAAAATATAAATTTTCGCTAAAAATAACTTTTATTATAAAAATATAACCCTTATCTCATTTTTATGACCTTATTTTCAATAAAATATATTATCAAGAAAAGCGCTTCGGAATTTTTCAATATATTTCTGAATATTAAATAATAACTTAACCAATAGTACCTTCTGTCCTTCTATAGTAACAAAATTATTCAATAAAAAAAAAAAAACTAGGTACAAAAATAACACAAACCTTTTAACAGATCTTCTCTTCATCATAAAATGGTCATCCATCCTCCTCCATCAAAATCAAACCAAAAACAAAAAAAAAAAACAAAAATTAAAGAAAAATTAAAAAATATGTAATTTTTTTTTTATTTCAATTAATTTTTGTTTTATTTTTTTTTTATTAACATATTTACAAAACTGTCTCAAGTATATTTCAATTATCATTTAACATTTATCGCATGCTATAAATTTTTTTCAAAAAAAAATTATATATTGCTAACTATGGCTACATAATATTCTATTTAATTGATACATAAGTTATAAGTATACATATATATATAGATAAATAAAAAAATTTTTTGGTATATAATTTAACCACAAAACAAAAAGAGGGAACTACCAATATAAAATATGTAATAGGACTCACTAATTTTGGAGTATGAGTGTTGGGGATATTTTATAGAGAAAAAAACAAATCTCATGTTATTTTTATGTTTAATATTTTCTTCTCTCTCTTTTTTTTTAATTTTTTTATTTTATATCCAAATCATTTTATGACAAAATACAGAATTCCTATACTACCACTACTTAATAATTAGAAGTATCGAACACTGTGAGAGGGGAAGGACGCTTAAAGATATATAAAAGATTGGGAACTCCATTTATTTTATCTTAATTTTTTTTTTTTTTTCTTTTAATTCTCATTTTCGATTAAAATATTGAGAAATTTGTGAGAAAAATCTTTATAAATAAAAATAAAAATAAAAATAATTATAAAATAACACTCTAAATTAAAAGGTTTTTTTTTTTGAGTACATAAATAGGTACCATTTATAACTTATTGTAGGTATACCTATATACAAAAGTATACATAGTAATAAATGATAACTATATATATATATATACCTATATATATATAACAGATTTTTTTTATATACTTATTGTTTTGTATAAACTTGATAAAGTATTAAACAAGTATCCATAAACATAATATTTAAATAAAAAATGTTTAAAATATAACAGATTACAGAATTTGAAGCATATTTAATTAAAACATGTGTATACATTTATTTCTGTATAAAGTATAAAATGTATAACAGAATAAAATAGAAAATAAAAACAACAAAAAAAATAACATTAAAATAAATTTGGTAAATATTTCTTGATGTATAGTATAACAAAATAAATAACATAACATAACAACTTATATATGACTACACTACACATTCTGTTAATTGTTATACAATTTTCTGTTATACACAAAAAAATTTGCTTTTTTTTTGTTTTTATTTGTTTATTCTTTTATATTGTGCCAACTTTGCTGCTGTTATACTTTGACAGTTTGGAAGAAAAGAAAAGTTTATTATTACATATTATTATGTGTAGTAGTAGTGGGGGTAATATCCCCATCAATTTTGTGTTTATCTCTTACTTTAGGAGATAATTTGTGTTAGTCTATCTCTGTACTTTTCAAATCTGATTGAGAAATCTAACAAAAAAATAAAAAAAATTAAAAAAAAAACAACAAATAATAATAAAAACTCCGCCTCTGCTTGTTGTTGATTGGACTGTTTTTTTTGGTGTTTTTATTTTTGAATATCTTTTAAATTTTATATTATGGAAAAAAAAAAAATATAATACGCAAGTATAATATATGGGATAATAATAAGAATAATATGTATTATATACATTTTTTTATTTGTTTGTATGTTTGTATATATATGTGTATTTATATTATTATAGTTGAGTACCTATATTGTTTTTTTTTAGTTATAAATTGATGGATATTATAATAGGTACATACCTATATAATATTTTAGAATATATTTTAATAGGTAGGTATGTACCAATCTTTTTTTTAGATTAAAATATTATGTATGTACCTATGTATCTAATATATTATATATTATAATAGATATATTAAAAAAAATAAAATAGTATATAAACTAACTAAATAATAAAGTTTATTATAATTCAATCTTTTTATACTTATGTTTAATTTATATTCTATTTTATTCTATTGTAGATACAAAAAGATGGTGTCTTTGGCTTTAAAAGTTTAATTCCCTCGAAAATGAATGAAAAACAAATAGAAATAAATTTTTTAACTAATTCTATACTAAATAATAAAATAGATTAGTTTTAGTTTATATTTTTTTTTTGTTATATTTTGACGTTTATTTGACAAATTTTTTTAATATTAATACTATTTAAAAGATTTTTAATAGCACGTATTAAAATTTTATGATTTTTTAATTTGTATTTAAATACAATAAAGGCTAGTTAAATT
Organism: Dolichopus griseipennis; assembly: GCA_963082915.1. Taxonomy (NCBI): domain Eukaryota; kingdom Metazoa; phylum Arthropoda; class Insecta; order Diptera; family Dolichopodidae; genus Dolichopus; species Dolichopus griseipennis. The sequence goes on from OY720442.1 coordinate 132,224,947, forward strand.
TTTTTTTTTAAATAATATATACAGTGAAAGTTCTCTTAGCCGGACGTTCTTATATACGGACATCTCTTTAAGACGGACAGTTTTTTCAAAACGTATTCTTTTTTTAAATTTTTCATACAAAAAACATTCTTTTAATCGAACACTCTAATAAGCGGACGCGGACACATTCATACACACCATTCATTAAATTTCAAAAATAACTCCCGTAAATAGACACTTGTAATTTATGAGCAAGCTTTTTTTATTTAATGTGAGTAATATGATGTATAAGAGGAAAGTTAAGAAGAAGAAAGTTCACCAGTTCTTGAAGAATTGGAAATTAAAACCTACAATGAAGCCTTAAAAACTGTTGATAGTTTAAAAAAATTTGCAACATAAAGAGGATCTTACATAATATATAAGTTTATAAAAACTTAGAAATACATTTCAAAAATAATGTTTCAAAATTTGACCAGGAAAAAATACGGCAGTCAAAGATTTCAAATTATTTTCAGTAGTCTACTAATTCTTAAACTCTGAAATGAATAGTATATACAGAATATATAATATAGTAGTATGTAATTTAATCAAATAATGTTAATCTGTATTGAATTTTTGTTTAGGTTTTTGTAGAAATTTTTATTTTCTTTTGTTATTTAGTTTTTGCGTTGTTTTACCATTATAATTTTGTCCTTAAAACCCATTAATAAAAAAGTTAATAAAGAATTTAAAAAAAGTTATAAACATTTTTTTTCTATTAACCGAACAATTCCCATAAACGGACGAAAATTTTAGAACCGTGAGTGTCCGTTTATGAGAGCTTTCACTGTAATAATATGTTAATTTAAAAAAATGAATTTATCATTAAGTATTTATATATTTTTATTCATTTTTTTAATTTTTTTATTAAAAAATACAAAATAAAATAAGCTTAATTTAATCTAGATTAAATTAATTTATTAATTTGAGAACTAGTTTTCATGTGAATTTAATGAAACACAAAATAAACATGTAAATTAAGTTGATGTAGTAGGTATTAACAGTAATGTAATACCTGTATAGGTAGTATACCTAATATACATATTTAGAAATATAAATTAAAAATTCAAATTTTTTTTTTTTATTTATAAGATTGATACCGCTTTAAATATTAAAAGCTGTGGAGTTTAATGGTCTAGAATTCTAACTGTTATAACTATTAAATTTAACTGAAATAACTTATAATAGGTATATAACTTTCGAATATTAATTATTATTAATTTTTAGATTTTTTTATTTCAGTTGGGAATTTATGTCAAATGGATGATCATTTGTATATTATATAAAAAAATAAAATAATTTATATATACTTTAAAACAAATAAAATTTTTTAATGTCTTTTATTATTGTATCTTACAGATATATAAGATGCTATATACTAGAATTCATGAATTCAAAATAGTTATAAGATGCTAAATAGGTACTAATAAGTAAAATTAACAATGGAATTTAGACCGATATGCCGCAAACATATAAAAAGTTTGATAGTTAGTTTTGGTAGTCAGAAGAGTCCAATTTCAAAAAAAGCCCGCTCTTTTACACAATTTTTTATTCACCTGCAGCAAATATTGTTTTTTTTTAATTTATTTGATCTAATTATAAAAATAATTTTTTAACAGTCAGATTAAATTTATGGTAACTTCTATTTTTTATCTAGTGGTACTTATCATAGTTATTTTATAGATTTTTAAAACAATTTCAATAAAAGTTTAAAAAAAATATTTAATCTTTGAAAAATTCTAAGAACTTTCTAGTTAAAATTTTATTACTGAATATACATATTCAAAATTTTAATAAAATGTCAAATTAATTAAAAATTAATTAATTAACTGAAAATTAGTATATTTAAAAGACATATTTAATATTAGAATATGAAGCCTGTTTATATAATAGATACGATTCTTAAAAATCTTTCGAGATATTCAAAGTTCTTTTTTTAAATTATTCAAGGCTAAGGGAAATCCTCAAAAGACACACATAATCTGAGTATTACTTAGTAGTTATATTCATCTAAGACTATTTTTTCTTGAAATTAAACTTATCATAAGTTAAGTTAAGGAGGAAAAAATTGGTATTTTGAATTACGGACAATGGAAAAGGCAAAATTTTGGAGAGATATTATTATGAAAAAAGTTATATAGTTTGATAAAAATAGGTTTTAACTTATATAAATTTACTTTTAAGACCCCTATTAAATTGCACAGGTTTCTCTTATGCATACATGGTAAAATATTTTATCGCTTCTAGCATTAATACTGTCATTTTGATATTCTTTATCAGAATTATTTTAGACAATTTTTTATTACTTTGACAAATACTTTGAAGAAATAAAAAGTATTTTATTATTTTAACATTTTTCTAAATATTATCCCAGCTTTGTAGTACAATATATATTGCATTAATTACTGGTAATACTACTACTAAAAATATCAAACTATATATAACAAATCCAAAAATTCAAGATATATACTCGTATTACTTGTCCTTTTGTAATAATTTAAATACAAAACAAAAATCGCCACACCACTGACTATAAAAAGAAAAGTTCTTAAAAAAAAAACACCTTACCTCTGATAAAATTATTTTTTAAGTTTTTTTTTAGGTACCTTCCATCATACATTTGTAATTTGTACACTAGTTTTTAGTGTAAAAAATATTCAAAAAAATCTTAAGCAATCTTTGATTTTCGATTAACAAATAAAATATTAAAATAAATTTTTATTCTACTTTTTTACTTGTTAAAAAAAGGAAAAAATTAATATTTTGTAATTGTAGTTTTTACCTATATCCTATGACATTAAAATAGTTTTAATTTTTTTTTTCATTCACATTATTTCTTTCTCCCTATTTTCGAATTTCGATTTGACTCATTTCTATTCTACTATTCTTTAATCTTGATCCATTTCATGAATAAAATGAATTCAAATGTATGAGTATTGCCATTATTATTTAATGTGTGAAATATTTAAAATAATTCGAAATGTGAAATATTTATTTTACATGTTGGCAAGGTCTCACCAACATCTTTTTGTCTTATGATATGATGAAATTTTAAAGTGAATTTGCAATTAGATTTAAATTATTAAAGCATCTTAAATATAGTAGTCGTGGCTCTTTTAATTTCACTAAAATTATTATTTTTGCAAATATAAATATTTCGTCTTCTACACAAGGCTTCTTCTTCAAGTACTTGTACTCGATTCATGTCCCAACCCTTTTCATCGATATTTAAATAAGATATCTGGATATTTATATTAAAATTTCTAAAAAAATATCTTGAGATTCTTTTATAAAAGGCATTTGCTATCCTAAATGCGCTGCTGGATATGGATACATAAGCAGATAAGTTTTTTTAGAGCTGCTACTTTAAGGATCTGGTAGCTTAAAACATTATGTTGGAGACAACTAACTCTATTGCAACACCACCTATGTAAAATTTTTCCAACTTTTAAATTTTCAATATTAAAATTCCATCATGCATTAAAACCAAAAACATATAATTTTAACTATTAATTATAAACTATAGGAACCTATATCCAAAGTATGTTATAAAACAACTATTTCAGGTACAAGTTCCAAACCCTAGTAAACCACTTTTAAATTCCCTTACATTTTTCTTTAAATGCATGTTTACCAAAAAATTACTTTAAACTTTAAACTTTAGTTTCATTTCCACAATCTGAAATTTTACATATAGATTGATGCACATAGTTTTTTATATTTTTTGTATTTATTTTAAATTACAATATCTTTTCTCTAACAGACATTAAGTTCAACTTTTAAAAAATGCACCAAAACCAGAAAAAAAAAAAATTGGTATAAAATAATAGTTAAAGTTTTTTAGTATAGAAAACTTTTTCATAAAACAACGACTCAGATAAAAAAAAAACTTACAACTAAAAACTTAAAAAAATATTTAAAACTATACGTATATGCTCCTTCTACATTAGCACCACCACCACCACCACCACCCCCTGCAACTGCAACCACCATTATTAAAGAGAAAATAAAAATTTATCTTCTCAAAATCCTAAAAAGTAATAAAAATATGTCACATATTTGTTCGTAAAAAATGTAAAATAAAACTTTGAATATACCCCATATTTTATTTGAGATCCTATACTATATACATAGATATACACACGTATACACTTATACTGTGTATAAAGGATCACAATTAAGTATAAATGAAAAATGGTTAATAGAAGGAGCAAGGGAAGGCTGTTTTTTATTTATTTATTCGCGACTGACATACTACTTATGTACATTTATATAAATACATATACGACACATTCGGAAAAAATATTTTAAATTACATATATATATACATATACAAACAAAACCTTTAATGTCGAATTTTTAAATGTAAAACATATATAGGGGGCAAAAAGGATCATCATCCATTTTCTTTTTAAATTTAAGTTTTTTTATTTTTTTTTTTTCAAAATACTGCAGCATTTTATTATTCTAGTTTAGTTCATTATATTATATATATCCTTCCAAGGACTATATAATATCCTTATAAGAAATATATATATATATATATATATGTTTGTATACTTACAAATGAAAAATAAGAAATAAAAAAAAAAATATGGAGTGTTTGTTTTTAAAGTTTTGTTTTGAATTGTGTTACCACCTTATCCCGACTTTATTTTATATATATAATACATATATATATATACAAATTTTTTTTTTTATTATCTTCATTATGTATTACTTTAAGGATTTTTTTTTTTATTTTATTATGTACATAAGAAAATCCTTTTTGATTGGAGCGCATGCTTCATACTTTTCATTTTAATTCTCAAAAAAATGAAAAAATAAAAACAAAACAATACATAGACAATTATAAATTGAAAATCCAATTTTTTTTTAACTGTTATATTATATAATATGTATATATATATATATAATAATCATTTACATGTAAAACGGTTATATATTTCATTATCCTTGTTAAACAATAACGGTAAACATTCCATGTATACATAAAAATTGTATTTTTATATTCATTAATTTTTTTTTTGTTATTGTTTTTATCCTGAGTCCTTTTTTTTTTTTAAAAAAGAGATCCTCGTTTAAGGATTTTTCCCAATTTTTTTTTTTAGCTTTTATCTTATTTTTATATTTGTTATCTTTTTTATATATAAAGGATTTTTATATTTTTGTTTTTATATCTCGGGTTGAGCTTTTTTTTTTTTGTTTTTTTTTTTTTTTTTTTGTATTGGATTTTATCTGTGTATATTTTAATTTTTAAGTTATGTATATATATATATATTTTGTATTTTCAGATATAAAATAAATATAATATATTCTAGGGGGTCGTTATCTGCGCGATAAACGCCCCTTTTACATGATCCGAATTTAATACGAAAAATATAAATAAAAGTTTTAAAATGAAAACAGGATATAATTTAAAAAAAAAAAAAAAAAACAGAATTGTTTTATCTGTAAGAAAAATGAAAAAAGGATATACTATACTTACTAAATTTAATACATATACAAGTAGAATTTTAGTATTAGTTGTATAGATAGTAAAGTTCTAAAGCAATATTTATCTATTTGGCGTAAGTTTTTTTTCCTAGATGTAAAATTAATCGAATTTTTCCGCGGAATTTTCATTATTTGTTGTTGTTATTTCTTTTGCGTGAAAATGGATTTTTCCTCTAAACTTTGAAAATATAAAAATTTGAAACAATTTTTATATGACTGAAAAATGGAGATGGAAGTCTAATTGAATTTGTCCTTTAATTATATTTATGAAAAAACAAAAGATGGAATGTGTTTTATCGCGTAAATCTGGTGGAATTTTTCATTCTTTAATAACTGATGGAGTCCATATAATGAAAAAATATCTTTTACAATGCTTTAAACGAAGAGTATAAAAGAAAAACAGAAAAAAGGACCAAAGGTTGCCATATTATCTACTTGTGTTGTTAATCAAAATTATACATAGAGAAAGTCCTGAAAATGTCTTACCTTTAATGGACTCCAAAGTTTAAAACCGTTCAAAAGTCTTTACATGTAATATTGCATATTACAAGCAAGAGCAGTATGGAATTTTCATAAATAATATAAAGGACGAACAAATATACACTCCCATATGTCTTTCACAATACATATGATCTAGAAAAATTCAAGAATGAAAGCAACTTATTTCTCTTGGATTGCCCATTCAACCTTTGATAGACATTTATATTTATATCTTTTTGCCACTTTTCAGCCATTATACTGCACAAGCAGCTAGGAAGACTTATCTCATTATTTCGGCTACGGGAAGAGGTTGTTTTAGTGGAGTAAAAATCTCACACCACCTGGGGGCATTCGGATTTCAGGTATCTTTTCAAGGTTTTTTCCTCCCTTTGGAAAAATAAAATATCTATTAGTAATATAAAGGTTTGCAATCCTTAATATAGCTGGTTATTCTTTGATTCTTTAACTATTCTAATACTTGTTTGAAATTTTAAATTTTATAAAAAAAATATATTTGATTCTAGTCACCTTTCGAAATCTTTAAAAGGGTATTAGAAAATCTGAAACCTTTAATATTTTGAGGCTCCAGATATTCATTTAAAGCATCAATAACTGTAGCCATAACAGTGGTAGAAACATCCAAATTAAATACGCCATATAATAGATTCTCATTTCTGAACAATAAATATTGTTTAAATAGAGAACTTAGAAGTACTTATACTACTTGAAGACTTGAAGACTAATTGAAGACTTAGTGTATAAGTCGAAAGATTTAGACTCATATAAGGTCAAATGTGATCAACAATTTTTAGGTTCGACTTATAAAAGAGTATTCTCGTAATTCAATGATCTAGTTCAATTAGGCTCTTCTGTTTATGAATGCTCTAATTTAAATAGACTCTTGTTACATTCCTTCTAAATAAGTAATGCGAAGGAAGCTAATCACTTTTAGCGTAATACTTTTAATTTTTTCTGAAGAACTTCCTAACGGATTTTTATAGAACAGACAATCACTTCAAATATTTCTGTAGTGACCATAAGGTATAAAATCTGTTGTGATATTATTATGATCAACGGTACAAAAAGGTTGTATTGGAATCATTCAAGTATTTAAGAGAAATATATACATATCTCAATTATATTGCAGTCTTAAAAGAATGCGAATAAATAGAGAAATGTAAAGTACATTTGATGGTTTCTTGATTCCTAGATTTCGAGGCATCTTTTGCTAATTAAAATAAATATTGTGATTGCACGAAAGATTTCATTTCTATCCATACCAAGGATTTTCAATGATTTAAAGTTTTGAGTATTCACATTTTATGAAATAAATATTATATATAGAATTGCTTTATTTCTCGCCTGGGATGTGATAGAGATAGCTTTTTAAAGTTTAGTACTTACCGTATAATAAAAGATTCATACATTTTTGTGCTAATTATTTCTTATTCAATCTAATCCCAGATTTCTTCAGAAATAAAGCGCCGTATCCTTATATGTTAAAATCATATTCTGGAGCGATTATAGAGATGGACTCAAATCCCTCCAGAAATAATCTCCTTTTCCAGAATTTTCAATGCAACCTGAGAACTATATCCTAAAAATACATACATATTATATATATTTGATATAATTTAGAAAAATTTTACAATAAGATACTGTAGAGACAAACAGATGGCAACTTTAAATTCATCTTCCATCACCCATACAACACCACGAGTATATTAAAACATTACCTTAAACAATATACTATTAACATACCGCAAGGAAAATATTATCGACCAGTAAAATAAATTTAAGAATCAGAGCAAAACTTTTCAAATTTCCCCCCGTTCTCTTTCCACTCTTGAACATTGTTCCGATGTTTTATGCCTTTCATACAACATATGGATACAAAAAAATTCTTCATAAACTTGTATTTTTTCTTATTATTATTATTAAAATTATTTTTTAACCAACATTATAAATATCTCTACTATTCCATTCCTTGAATTTGTTTTTAAAAACAATTTTTTATTTTGCATATAAAAAAAAAAAAACAAAAAAAACACACACAGCATTCACAGTTGAACATCCGTGAAATATTAGGAAGCGTGCGCCACACTGCGTTCTAAACTTCTATATTATATTCTTATACATCTTTTGTTACAACGGTACATCAGTAGTGTATAACTCGCGGTTATTATTTGTTTATTTTTCTGATTTTACTTTTTTTTACATAAATTAAAAAATAAAAACAACAACATCAAAATTTCTCTAAAGTTGGTAATTCCTGTACACAAAAAAACTTATACCATCAGCTATTGCATTTAAAATATATATATATATATATATATATAAAAGTTGGCTGGTATCATATTGATAATGATGATATCTTAACAATTTGGATGGAAGTTTGTTTTTTTTTTAAATATGTATATAGGAAATTGTATATAGTGATACGCGATTATATTCGCGAAAAATTTGTAAAAGGTCGACAAACATAACGAAGAGAATGGATAGAGGGTTAAAAATTATTTTTGCATACCTAATTTTTTTTTTGTATTTTATATTTTGTAAATAAGTTTCGGGTTACATTTTAAGTGAATAATAAGTGTAGTTACATATATATATCAATATATATATATAAATAAATATATATGTATACATTTCAAAAAATTTGTATGAAAAAACCACACAAGTTGAGTTATATGTTATTTAGGTATATTCCGCGGTTTTTTTTTGCACAATTTGCATTTTACAAATACAAAATACAAAAGTTAAGAAGTATTTAAGGAAGTCCTTCGATATTTATATATATATATGTATATTGTTCCTACAATCCTTCGATTTATTTATTTGATTTCTTTGTTAATTTCCCTTTTGGGTTTTTTTGTTTTTTAAATTCTGTATGATATTCAATATGAAGGACCTTTGATTCCCTTTTGGTTTTTGTATTTTGCAATATTCCAATGATGATGAATTGAATTTGTTTTGTGTTTTTGTATTTCTGTTTTTAATTGAGATTCTGCATAAGTTATGAAGTGTGCCAAAATGACTTAAATTCATCTTGTAGAAATTTATACAAAAGAGATAAATAAAAAAAAAAAACCTGGTGACATATTAGAATATTTTAATATATTTAAAAAAAAAAATATCTTAAGATACAATTTCACTTCCGTTCAATATAAATATCTGTTCAATTCCTTTTTTTTGTATTGATAATAATTTGAATACACAAGTGAATGATATTGAAGTAATTTATGAATAGATTTTGAATGGCGTTTAAATATTTTTAAATTGAATATAAATATAGTATTTTATTGAACACAGGTGTTATAGCATCCCAATTGAATTTCAAGAGAACTCACAGGAATTATGGTGTATAAAAATTTTAAAAAAGAGCAAGGAAAAAGGTTTATATTTCCAATTTGTTTAACACTTAACGTATTTATAGGAGTTAGTGTTAAATATATTTTTAAACTAATCAAATAAATGAATTTTAAAATGCTAAATTTTGGATGAAGATTTATCCCGAAAAAAAAACTAAATAAATATATCTTAATATTTTTTTTAATCTACAGGTAATATGGTACAGGTAAAAGTAAATTTTATTGAATATGTATTCCTGTTAAGGACTAAAAACAAAATATACAAATATTTACTCATTTTAGATTTGTAGGTCTACCTGTATTTTTATACTTAAAAATATTTTAATATGGTCTAAATTTTTGGAAAAATATAAACAGGAAGATTATAGTTGGTCTGATCAATTCTAAGATCATTGGATGAAACAATTAAGATACCCATCAAAGTGTTTAAAGTAGAACATACCTTCGCTGCTATACAAGGCCTCGATTACAATAATAGTTTAATAATTCTAACTGTTAAAAACAAGTTACTGTAATTGGTCTTTAATTAAAACATGTAGCTTGTAACTGTCTTAAAACATGGTCCAAATACAAAGTTCTAAATTCTAAAGACTTAAAATGTTACACTTGCTCTGATACTTTTACTTAAATAATAATCCAATAAATTTTGCAAATATAAGGTTCTGAAGAACTCAGCAAGACACAGTAAGAATTTATATCCGAAAACCGTTATATTTGATTACGGAAAATTCTAAACAGTTTCAGACAACAATAGTTTTAGTTCGGTTGTGTTATCTAGATTGTACAACTTCAACCTTGCATATCTAATTAGATATACAAATGATTCTAGACCATTGAGCAAGCTAGGTAATAAAATCAGATCGTCTGAACCTTCGTCAATGGTTTCTGAAATTGAAATAATACCTCACCGGAGGCGTGATCTTATTATAAACTAGAAGTAACGGATTTCACACAATATGGATGAAACAATAACCTCCTAATCAGTTGAAAATTAATTTGACTTGACTTGACTTAACATCAGATCTAGTGGATGAACAAACTAGCTTAACTAAATTCCTTTTCGAAACTGATCCAATCCAAATAATTGTTTTAAATGAGAAGTCAATTTCAACATACCGCTTCCTATCGTTCATACACGGTTATAATACAAACAACACATATTCGACTCATCTTTATTTGATATTTTCTTTAAATTATTTTCTTAAATCCCGTATTTAAAAAATTTTGTCGGTGTCCTTTATTCATTGTTTTTCGAAATCAGAATATTTGGATTACAATAAAATTCTGTTTAAAGTAATAAAAATTTCGTTGATCCTTAAAACTTTTATTTGTAGTTTTAGTTTCTTTTTTTTTTAAATCTTAGCTATCCATCCGCTCTGCTTGTGTTAGATTCGGTTCAAAACTTCATAATCCATTTATAAATGATTTAAACATCCTTCTGAAGAAAAAAAAATAAACAACAAAAGAAAACAAAATAAATAAACCTGAAAATATCATTAGGAATTCTAATTTTTTAACTTTCTAGAATGCAGAATATAACAGTTTTTATCCTTTTATCCTTCTTGTTTTTCAATTTATTATGATCTTTCGTAAAATCTCTTCTAATGATCCTCTAAATGTGTTGACTTTTCAAAAAGGATCTAGTTTATTCTGGGTTTTGTTTGTCCTTGAAACACAAAAAATGCGTTAAACAAAAAGGTATAAAGGATCAGAAGGTGATAAATACTGGAAAGAAAAATAAAATTTTTGTTGAAGATCACAAGAAATTACTAGGGAGTGCTACGAATGGTCGAATTTTTAAATGGTTTTTTGAAATATCGTTGTTTTAATAATTCATTTCATTATTATCTGATTTGATCGAAATCTGGGTTTTTTTTAAATATGGTTTTTAAAAATCTTCTCGTTTCTTAAAATCGTGTTTTATCAAAATCGCATTTCGTAGAATCGAATATTTTTTTGTGATCTTGGGAAAGCGTTTTTTTTGCAGAAAATACAGATAGCGAAATAAAAAATTTAAATTTAAAATTTTTATTATACAAAGATCGAATTTATCCGATTTTTAGAATATTTTAGAAAATCGCATTTATCCTATTTTACTGAAATTGCATGCATGATATTTGAATATTTTACTTTAAATATCCTAAATTCGGTGCGATCTTAAAGTTGGAGTCCATAACAGATGGATATTGCACACTCTGGAATATATACATATATATATATAAGTATATATATACATTTAAGATTGTGAATTAGAAGCGATTTTAAAATTACAAAAAAAACGCGATTTTAAGAAATGAAATTTTAAAAAACCAAATTTTAAAAATCGAGTTTTTGCAATACGATCATTTGTACCCAACTCATACACTCAGGGTCATTTGTAGGATTTTCAGGACTTACAAAAGGTTTCTATTTTACCTTTTTAAAATTAAAATAACATAAAAAGTGTCCAGATTTCCAATACATATATGTGCAAAGGCAAAATATGTATGAGAAAAGTCAACATTAGTAAAATTTTGTCAAGATGATTAGTGATTTTTTGTTATACTTTGTCCTGTCGTATTATGTGTTAATATTCGTCCTTACCTGATAAAAGGACATTATAAATCCAAGAATTTTGTTTTTAAAAACTTTCAAAAATTTTGTTATGCAATATTTTGCCTTCATTTCAACTTACTTGAGACACTATTGTATATTAGAGATAAGTAATTTGTACAATTATAATTTCAGTTAAGATCACTTATCTTAACCGAAATTTTATCACAATATAAAAGAGTAAAAGAGATAGATAATGTTGAGTTATTTATGAAAATTGAAAAGGATTTTATTATTTTTATATTGCTTTTATTCTTAATTCTTTTAGACGTTTATCCTTTTGAATGATTTATGAAATTTTTACAACTTACCTGAGATTTTCGAGAAAAACATTATTTTGTAAGGATTTAAAGGATCTGGATTTATTTGAAATTTTTTGTTTTATTTTTTTTTTTTTATATTTTAATGGCGTATATCCGAAAATCATTAATTATACTTAAAATGGATTTAAAAAAAAAAGACGATTTTGGTATAAAAAATAATTATGTTGAAAGATTTTTTTAAAAATCGATTTTAATCCGAATGTAGAAGCAATTTGATAGAATTAGATGAGATTTTTTAGATATATTTTATTTTATTATTCTTTTATCTAATTGATTTGTAAAAATTGTATAGAATTTTTTTTGAGTTGTGAGAAATTCGCTTACATACTTGTAAGTATTTGGCACCTTTAATTGTATAAAGTTTTAATGACAAAAAATATCATTAATTTTAATTTAATATAATTAATGGAATTTAAGTTAAAAAATTTTTTTAATTCAGTAAAAGATGAAAGTAAATATGTTTTAAAAGATTAAGAATGGAATGATTTTTTTTTGTGCAATTTTTAGTCCAGGTGGTTATAAATTTTATTGAATATATGTTTTTTGAATGAGGAATACATGGTATGCGATGTTTAATTATTGAAACGACAAGCGCAATCTTATATTTGTATTACATATTATCGAATATAATTAATGAGTTTTTTTTTAAATAACAGATCGGAATTATAAGATTTCTAATACTAGTATCTAAATCCAATATCGGCTCAAAGTAATAAAAAAAGCTAAGTATGCGACACATAATTTATAGAATATGGGATAAAAAGATAAACTAAAGTAAAAGTAAATGTTTGGCATTCGCCTATGCGTATAGCTCTCTTGCCTCTATTAATTAATCTCCTATAGTAGATTCTTAAAAGCTTAGGACTCTTGAGGTAAAAAAAATTACTTTTGAAGATAGAATTGATAACAGATTATACTAAATTTAGAATGACTGTATTATAGTGTTCAATCCTTTATAAGGCTCCCAAAAAAAGTGACTTATATTGAAATAGTTAAACTAATATTCAAACTTTTTACTCATTTTCGTGTGGTTATTTCTCCAACGCTAAAAGTTTGAAATTATATTTATATTAGGTATATTATATTATTTGATAGCTGGATAAGATTTTTAATATAAAAGGCATTAGATTACAAAATAAAGTTGTATCATACCTCGTTTCAATGGAAAGAGCTGTTCTTGTTATTATTGATTTCTAGAATCTAGATAGCTGTAAGGTCTGAATTACTAAATATTTATATTATATTTAATGTTATAAGTAAGTAACTTTTATAATGTTTTTGATAAACCATAACTTCTAACACTTTCTTTAACCTCGCATCGAAATAATTAAAAATTGCATATACAAGGATTAAAAATATATTATTATTTTAATTAATCCAAAAAAAATAGGATTAAATCAAATTCTCTAGAACTTATACAAAAAAAACTTAATAATTTTTTGAAAATATTTTCACAGATGATGCCCTGGTTAAATCGGCTAGTGGATAATCATAAAAATCGCATGTGAAGCATGACTGGAACATGTTTCCGATCACAACAAAGAACGCGTATGTGAAATTTATTATCTGGCATATCATTTTTTTTTAATTTGAAAATGAAATTGTTGTTACTATTAATGGAGATAGCTTGTTACTATTAATGGAGAAACATTATAACTGACTTTTTCTGGCATAAATTAAATTAGATTCGGAGAAAACCAACAAACACAAAAAGAGTCATCACCAGTACATCTAATCACAGTCACCAATACAAAATAGCTGCTTGCAACCAAATGATACCAGAATGCTTACTTTGCCTTTGAGCTCTTAACAACCTTATTATGAAAGTAGCGGATTCAAATAGGATACAGCAAGAAAACTATTGAAGATCTAATAAAGAAAAAAATACCAAAAGATATAATTCAACCTTTGACAACTTTGACATCAGTAGCTATTCTACTTTGTCATATAGCTATGACCTATGACGAAAATATTTATAATATTTTAAAATCTTGAGAAAAATTAGAAAATTATATATCACAGAAAGTATCGAAATTTATAAACATTTACATGTACATATTTACAAAAATAAAAGATTGTATGTAATAAAAATCCGAACTCGTGATTTTATTTAGGTCATATACATTTCACTGAAACGCTCAATAATAAATTAAATGATTTTGTTTTATATGATAAGCAGCTTCAACAAAATGAGTGCCACTTAGTTACATAATCAATTTATTTAGAGAAAAGTTTAAAAAATGTGTAGCCTTTGGATCTTAAATTATTTGGTTTTCTCCAATATCTTTGGGTTTATAATCACTCAATGATATTGAAACCGAAGTGCAGATTTATATTCCAGAACTGTATCTTTTTTAAAAACTCCAGAGTCTGATGCTATGAACCAATATTTCTAAAATAAATATAAAAATGTAATTTTTGAGATTGCATATAGTTTCCCTTTAATTACGAATTATAAATATTGTCTGTTATTTGATCCCCAAGTATATAAAGCAAGTTGGATTGAAGATCATTAGATATTAAAGTGTCTCTTTCTATGGCATTTTTATCAAAGCAGTGGACCCATATAAATGTAAATGACACAAATTCTAATTGATTTTAAATGAAAATTTATATTATAAAATTTTAATAGATATTATCATCATCAATATTACTTATCCATTTCCCCCATCCGTTAAAAAAATACACCATCCCGATCCCATATATATTAAATAATTTTGGTTTTTCAAATTTGAAAATAAAAAACATGTATAATACCCGAAAATTTATATACTTAACCTGACCCAAAACAAAATTTTCCGATAACAACTAAAGATTTTCCATATTTTTTCTTCAAAATTTTATACTTATTCCAAAATATCAAGTTTTTTTTTTTTTATTTAAAACTTAAAAAAAAAAACTGATAACCACTTAAATTATAATAAAAAGAAATACTCCTGTACACATACAATAATAATTTTCTTCAATGTCCAAAAAAAAAAACTCTAATTTTTTATTTGTTGTTGTTGTTGTTAAATGTCCTTTTAAATATGATAAGTAGTCATTTTTATATCATAAGTTACAAGTAATAAAAAAATCCTTAAATATTACAAAAAAAAAACTTTGAACTTTTGATCCTTTTTATTTAATTTTTTTTTTTTATTTGGAATTTATATATATGTGTGACTTTCAATTGTTCTGATATATGATATAATGGTAATCCTTGTACTCAATTTAGAATTCAATCAATATTGCAAAAAAAAAAAATACACAATACATATATATAAGTATGTAAAAGAAAATTAGGTATATTATTTAGCTTATATGTATTTTTATTATTAGAATATCCTGTTTTTTAAAATAAAAAAAAATTTCAGTAAATTGAAAAGCAGTATATATGTATATATTAAAATTGCCTTTTCCATATTAAGGATATACATATGACTTATTATTATTATTACTATAGTATTATTATTATTTTATGATGGCTTATAATATTTTATGAACATCAATAAATTGCAAAAAAAAATTAAAGGAACTATAATCCTTTATTTTCAATTTTATTCCATGTCCTGCTGTTATTACTTCTACTTCTACTACTACTATTTTCTGCTGGTCTCTAAGTCTTGAAAATTTGATACTTTTTTTTTCTTTAAATAGTTTGTAAGCAGATTGCAACAATAAAAATTCGATTTACTTTATTCCCTGATTTATTTATATAATAAAGTATAAGTAAGTGATCCTTTTGCCAATTTGATAATAATAATATGACTATAATAAAGAAAAAAAAATTTAAACATTTAAGAAAGGACATTGCATAGTATATTAATATTTTTTTTTTCTTTTTTTTCGATATTAAATATGAATTTGTAAATACACTAAGCGGCAAAATAACACCAAAGCACTTGGTGGAATATTTGTCCTAAGAATAGTCAAATGAACATTTACTGTGTAGAAGATGAACGTGTCTAATTATAGTGACTAACTCTGCCATAGGTCTAATTTGATCTAACGATTTAAAACTAGGTTCATACTTGTCTTGTATATAAGTTTTAGATAGATAAAAAAAATCTACGCCGGATTAAATTATTAAAGCAACAAACTTGATTAGGGGTCTATGACACTTTACTGAAAAAAATATCCCGAGGAAAAAAATACCGAATTTTAATTCTGTGATATGATTAGATGAATTAAATCGAATTAAGGATACCCAGATAAATCACCTTACATATTTTTTGTATAAGTGAGTTCCATTTTATTGAATTAACTCATTGATTAAATGGGTTGGAACATTCTTCACCATATTTATCTCTGATCCAAGTATGTTTAACGGTACTGCCTCATGAACAAATATTCAAGAATAAAACAATGGAAATAAAAATATTGAAAAATAAAACAATGGAATAAGGTTTATTTTACCAAAGCCAGAATAACGGTGTTTCCTCATGGGGTTTTTTTTTCCAGAATTATAATCACTTATATAGAGTATTATTTAAAATTTTTTTTTTTTTTTATTCCTTTTCCACTCCTTTAAGAAGTATAGGGCATTCACCAAGTTTTTATTTTAAACTAGGCTTCAGTTTCTTTAATCATAATATTCACTAAGCCGTTGATTACTCGGCTGTAGCTATTGTATAAAGTTATGAAATATGAATGCACAAATGTTAACTTTGTGCGCCATCTATAATCTTACACAAGAATTATTTATATATTTTTATTAAATCTTATTGTATATTACGATATAAACTTTTACGATATAATTAAACAATTTTACGATATTTTTTTATTGGATTTGATCTGACCGGGGTTGGAACCCGAGACCTTCCACATGAAAGGCGGCATCTTTACCACTACGCCATTGGTCAGATTATTTTAAATTAGAACAATTAAATTCTTTTTCGATTATGGTTCGAAGTCAACCAGGATTTCTGTATGTCTAAATTTTATGTGTCAAAACTTATTTAACTAATATTAAAAAAAAGTTAGAGAAATCCAAATCTCATTGTTTAATTTTGTAGTTACTAACTACAGTTAGTTGAAAACCCATTTAAATATTATTTATTTAACATAAGCTTATTCTTAGTGGGTGTTGTTTTAATTGCATATCGCGCGTAAGTCATTCAAATTGACAATTTAGGTTGATGTCTTTAGGCTTTAAGTAATAAGTCAAATTAAATTGTAAATTTTTTAAAACTTTGAAAAATTCCATTTAATCCAGCTTAATACTAAATTAAAATGTTTACTACTTTTATTATTATGCACCTTAGTGTACTTTACAAATTTTTGTATCATATTTACATGTTCAACATATATTATCACATTCTTATATATCTTTTATTCTTACTATATAACAAATAGATAATATTATGTAAAAAAATATTTTTTTTTTCTCTTGTCTTCTTCTAATACAGGACGACAAAAATTCTTGAGTGTCCTTTTTATCTATTACAATAAATTCTTTATTCCATAGTATAATGTAAAATTCAAATAAAAAAAACATAAAATAAAAAATGCAAAATATCTACAAAAAAAAAAAAAATTAATACAAGTATCTCTTATATGCATACTATAAACTGTTTTTTATTTTACTCCAATATATTATGGGTATCCTTTTAAAAAATTTATAAACTTCTAAAAAATATGAAAAGAACAAAAAAAAAATAAAAAAAATCGAAAGGACATCAAAAAGTCAGTTGTAATACAATATTTATATTATAAGATAACATCCATATAATATAATATTTAGTATGTTCGACGACCAACTTATGATAAGTTCTTATACACAGGACAAGTTTTTTTTTTAATATTTTCCTTTTTGTTTTCTTTTTTTTGTCTTAAATCAATTTTTAAGAAACCCGGTGAAAGTTGAATTTCCATATTTTGGTACAGTATGAATTTAAAAGTTGTTATTCTTATAAATTTGATGTTCAGGGTCCATTATTACCCCGGAATTTGAAGATGAAATTTAGGTAAGAAGACTAACTGAGATAGCTGACCAATGTGTAAGATTTTTTGTATTGCACCGGGAAGCTCAAGAGCTTCCAAGCTTTAGTCTTTAAAAAAATCTGATGCAGAGTATAAACTAATTTAAATATTGTTCAAAGTAGTACGAAAGTTGAAAAATTGTGAAGCTTTAAGCGAAAATTTATTCAAATAATATTGGGAGTGGTTCGAAGCTCAAGAGCTTTAAAGCTATAATCTAAAATGAGCTAAAGTGTATAACTTTCAAGCTCTTCTTCTTCAAGAAGCGGGAGCTTCAGACCTTTAGTCTAAAACGAACTTAATTGTATATAATTATTTGAATTATGTGGTAAGTGGTGCTCTTGGAAGTGCAAGAGCTGCAGACCTTTAGTCCAAAATTAACTAAAGTGTACTAATTTATTTAAATAATGTGAGTAGTGGTGCTTGTGAAAACTCAAGATTTGTAAGCCCTTAGTCCAAAATGAACTAAAGTGTGTATAATTATTTGAATAACGTTGGAAGCGGTGCTTTCGAAGTGCAAGAGCTGGAGATGCTTGGTCTAAAATGAACTAAAGTGTATTAACTTATTTAAATAATGTGAGAAGTATTTAAATGTTTCTTTATTCACCACAGTGAAGTTCATTTGTAAATAACATTTTTTTTCAATATAACAATTGTATTGTACAATATACAATTTTTGGAAATAGGTCTGAAGAAAAACTGGAAGAAGAAACGAATAAAGTTTAACATTTTTTCATTTGGATTTATGATTCCCTCTCTCTTTTGTTTTTTTGTCTTCATTCAAAATAAATTCAGTGTTTTTTTTTTTTTTGACCAATTTGTTGAAAATCGGCTTATAAAAATGATAAAAATTATTATTTTGTTTTTTTTTTTTTGTAGATTTATATGTGTATCAACTTTTAGGGCTAAAGTTTATTGTTTTTTTTTTTCTGGTACTTTTTTTTCAAGTTCTTTTTTTTATTTATAGCTTTAATTTTTTTTTGTATGTCCTTCGAATTACAATTTTATAAGCAGGAATTGATAAATAAATTTTATAAGTAAATTTGTAAAAATTGATAAGTAAATCATTTTTGTTTTGTTTTTTTTTTGCAAACTTTTCTTGCATAATTCAAAAAAATATTTTTTTTTTATCAATTTTAGAAAATTTTATTTTATCTTAGCTTTTTTTGTTTATTACAGGATTAAATTTTTTTTTACTAAATTTAGGACAAAAATAAAACAAAAATATTTAAGAAACTTATATTTAATTCGAACAAAAAAAAATTGCATATTTTCATTTTTAAGTGAATTCTTTAGAAGTTCAGATCTAGATAATTTTCAGAAATATAAAAATATAAAAATTGATATTTAAATAAATAAATTTATTTATTTTATTTATGCTTTAATATTACTATTGAAATTTAATACTTTTTATTTAAATAATATTTTTTAATAAAAACATACGATTGTTTAATATAATTTAAGATTAAATCTTTATTTAATTAAATTTAAAATATTATGTTATAAACAACGTTTACAGTTGACAACTCAATCACAGAAAAAGAAAGAATGAATGAGTTTAAAATGACAGATAAAACATTATTATTTATTATTATTAATATATTTGTCTAGAATGAGGTGTACAAAGGCATTCAATTAAATGTGTTTTGTTGGATGTGTTTAATTATAAAAAAATAAAATATTAATGTTTTGTTGGATGTGTTTTATTTTAGAAAATAAAATATCCAAAATTATTATAAGAAAAAAAAAATTTTTTTGATGAAATAAAATTTATTTATTAGTTTATGAATTTATTCATTTCAGCTTTAAAAATCACAGATGATTTTCTGGAAATTTTAAATAAATAGTAAAACATTTTGTAAAAAAAATTAAGAAGACCATGCTTCACATGAACAATTGTGTAGTAAATCTTAGTTATTCGCTTTGATGCATTGCTTGCTTTGCTTAAGCTAATAAATCAAGCAATGTATAAAAGTAATTTCAAAGTTTCCCTCATCTCTCCCACATCTCGCTCTTAGCTCTCCCTCATCTGTCCCCCATCCCTGCATATTTCCCTCATAATCTTTTAAATATTTTTCTATTTAAAAAAAGTTAAAAATGGAAGAAAATGGTGTTAAGTTTGGGCAAGTGGCTTCGGGTATACAATACCTCTGAGTTCAATGCACCATATAAGCGAAACAAAATAAATTTTTTTAAACTGAATTAGGTATATTAAAAAAATTCCAAATAAAATTTATAATTTGTATTTGATAATGCAAAATTCAATTCAAAAATCAAAATTTTTTTACAATTATAGGCTTGTTACAATTTTACATACATATAAATAATAGATACATTAATTAGGAAGGTTGAGTACGTACATTATAGAATGTTAGCAGCAAACAATTTTTTCGATTTGAATCTAAACAAAGGAAACAATATAGAATGTATAGCAACATTAAAAATTTATATACAAAACATTAATAAATGGAGGAATAGATCATTATTGAAACAAAATAAACCTATAAAAAAATTTAAAATCTTTTATTAAATAAATTAATTTAAGCAAGTACGCATTTAAATAAAAAAGAAATATTAATTAAAATTTAAAAAAAAAAATTGACCAAGAAGGGTCTTCAACTAAAAACCATAGATGGTAGACCATGTAACTTATTCATCTTCAAGTTTTTAAGATACAACAAGAAATTATGTGAGTCATTTGTTTTTTTTTTTTTTGTGTATCTATTACTAGAATCGAAGCATAATCTGAGTTATGCAAAAAGTAACAGTTGCTATTTTATTTAAGAATATGGTATTAATATTCAATATATGTATATGTATATAATGAAATTAGAAAAATTTCTTCTTTCAATTGACCTTCCGTCATTCTGTGACGGGCCAACAGCTAGTAACACATAATTACGTTTCAAAATTATCAGTGTTGTAGTACAAATCATATAAATGTAAGTACTACTAAAAATGTCAATATGAAAATGATAAATGAAATTTGAATTCCAACAAATTCGAATTACATTGGGTTTTGTAATATAACCAATATTATGGGCTATATAGGGATAATATTAATATTATTATTAAACTGTAACTTATATCATTTAATTTTTTTTATATTATTATGTATTTTATATTTATACTAGGGAGAAAGCCTGTCGAACGTAAGTGTAAAAAATTATTAGATTTCGTATTCCTCGCTTTAACCATCCGACCGCTTCGTTACTTATACTTTACTTGCTAAGTGTTTATTTTGACAAAAAGAACACGTGAATTAGCATCAGCTTCTAGCCTTTTTTCAATATTAGATTAGAAGGAAATGAAATTTGTTATACCTCAACATTTAAATTAACATTTTAATAATGCTTTTTTATTTTGCTTAAGTTTATGTCTGTAAATATTGCATTAGAAAAACATTAATGTTAGAAATTATTTTTAAACATTTTGATTTTTTTTTTCCTATTTTTTCAAACACAAAAAAATTAACGAAAGAAGTAGTATGTTACGCTAATCAGCAGCAGCAGTAGTTTGTCTTTTATTATATTTAAATATCACATTTGGGAGTAAGAAGGATTGGTTAAGAAAAGACTCTTACGATGTATGCATGCTTTGAAGCCATTTTTTCTTATTTAACAAATCATATTATTTATTTAATAATTTATTAGTTAGGATTAATGCATATGTTAATGACCCTATAAATATGATTTAAATTGTAATTATTGATAATTATTAAATGTGGCAGAAATCATTTAGACATAAATAAAAATGTTATAATTTTCGAGAATTGTTTATTAATTAACAGTGCATTAGAAATTACGTCAAAATATGCATTTAGATGTTTAAAATTGCTCCAAGTTAGATTATATAACAATCCTTATAAATTTTATTATTATAACAGTCACCCAATAATAAATTTATTTAAAATTCTTTATCTGCAGTAATTTTCCTACTAATTTTTTATTTTAAGATGAATTGATAGATGAATCTGTATTTTAACACTTAAAGTTAATAAATATTCTTGAAAATTTCTTCACCACTTTTGTGTGTCTTTAACTTTGTAGTAAATATGGATGAACAGCCTAAAACTTTGATTACCTGATCTGTTGTACTGCTTTGATCTCGTTTTTTGAATTATTTTCCATTCTTTTAAGAGATTCATTCACCTGTAGTTATTTAGACTTCAGTTTCCCCAATCAATATATACACGAAGCCGATGATTACTCGGCTTTAGTGTTGTATAAAATTATAAAATAATACATGATGACACAGGAGAGACATATTGGCCCGTATTTATAAAGTACGAGTACACACTCGATAATGCTAATGGAGCCCATACATGGAGGACTAGGTTTTCAACTTGGTATGCGGACATGTTTACAAACCTTACCATACACTGTTCAACCTACCATCGAACCATCGTATAATTTTTTTTTTTTTGTTTTGAAGAAAATGTTAAATGTCAAAAGAATCTGATAATTTTAAATTTGAATATTTAACAGTTTTTATTTAAATATATTGTTCTGCCTATTTAATTTTTTTCTTCTAAAATTATGATATTTAATATTTTTTATATTTTAAAAAATTTTTCTAACTTAATTTTATAATTATTTCAAATTCTTTACTTAATTATTTGTTATTTTATACATTATAGTTTTCTTATTTTTTCAAATCGGAATATCTCAACGTTCTTTCATGTCAAAAAAAGAAAAAAACGAAAAAAAAGAAAGCAAAATGACATTTAAGTTGAACAACTTGCCCATACACGATAAAACTAAAATGCAAAACAAAGACTCCGCCCACAAAAAATCAAAATTTTTTTGATTTCTTTCCAACCAACTTTTCAACCTTCGAAATGGTCTTTCAACTTGCCCATACACGATTCAACTTCGCAAGTTGAAGACCTGGTCCGTCGTGTATGGGTTGCATAAGATAAGTACTTGACATAACGTACTTAGTACTCATATAACATAAGATAAGTACTCATATAACATGTAGAAACGTGTAAGATTTTCAATAGTTATATTTACATTTGTTATGTATCGTATAATTTGATATTTAAATTACAAATTTTTTGTGAATCTGCGAATTATATTATTCAATTAAATTATTTGTTTATATTTCGTATTTTATTTTGTAATATTAATGTATTATTTTTTTAAGATATGGATTTATTGATTAAGAAAAAGAATTACAGTTACTAATAATTTATTTGAATCCAAAGGCAAATGGCAGCTGAGTGAAGTCGAAAAGATATTACCACACTTATTTTTCAAAGTTTTCATAAGCTAATATTACCATTTGATTAACTTGTACTCCTGGGCATATACATAATTAGCATAGAAACCAATTTTATCTAACTTTATATAAGTATCTCTTATCATTTATTACTAAAATTTGAATTATATTTATTGCTAGGTTCATTAAAATTTTCAATATTCGATTTTTATGGCCTCTTTATCTAAAATATTCTAAATTACGTTTATCAATTTTTTATTAATATTGAATTAAGTATAAGTAACGCATTTATATTTCAATTAGGCATTGGTACACCACACATACACAAATATAAGCTATATATAGTACATGTATTACATTATTATTATAAATTTCATCTTAAAAATATTATTTTTAACTTTATATAATAATTTTGTCTGATACAATCTGTAAGATATTTATATTTATCTAAAAAATATATTTTGGTTATTTTTTTTTCAATTATTTTGTTTTTTTTTTATTATTAATTTTATTTTGCTTTTATTATTTCTTTTAAATTAGCTGACATCCTGTTTTATCCCGATTGATGTCAAAAAAAAATTGTTACCTTTTATTTTTTTTATTTTTTAGATTTTTCAGTCATTTTTTGAATTGTACAACCAGTATTTAGATGAAAATTTAATAATATCTAGTCTATTTATGATTAAAAAAATTTGTTGTAACTGTATTTGAATGTGTGTGTGTGACAACAGTAGTATTTGATAAAATATACAATATCCCATTTCCTCGGAATTATTATTTTATTTTTTTTGAAGTGATTTTTAAACAATAAACAATAAAAAAAAAAAAAAAAACAACAACAAAATTGGCTGTCCTGTTTTAAAATGACATTCTTCTATGTCCTGTAAAGGACCAATTTAATATGGTCTGATACCACCAATATATATACATACCATAGTAATATAACTTGTACTATTTAGAAAATTCTGAAAAAAAAACATTATCCTGAATGAAAGGATCAACTAGGAAGGGTGGGAGTAAGAAGGAACTGGAAAAAATAAATGGGGCCAAATATTGGATAAAAAAAAAATAGAACTGGGGAAATCATAAAAAAAAATATACAAATTTGTTTTATTCATTTTGCAAGTACATGTAACAAATTCAGTTACAAAACTGTTACAAAACGGTAAAAAATTTTTATTTTTTATTATTGTTTTTGTTTTTTTTTTTATCTTAAAAATATAATTTTCAAAGGAAATATAACGGGATAGATAAGTTTCATTGTTTGGCGACGGCTAACTTTTACTAAAAATAAAATAAAATTCTTAAAAATTTTTTCTTGTGTTTTTTTTTTTTTATTTTTTATTTTTTATGTGTCAAAAATGAAATCTTGTGTTTTCCTGTTCTGGTTTTTGTTGTTTGGTTGTTTTTTCAATATTTTTAACCCCAGGAATGATTTTGATTATGGGGAGCACTTAAAGTACAACAGAATTGTGTGTAAAATGTAAAACAGGAAAATATCAAAAGAATTTAAATGTCAAAAATGAATAAGAGATTTTCTATATCTAAAAAGTTGGATTGTGTTTTGTGGTTCAACAAATTGGTAAGGTGGGACTATAATACTCGTTGAATATATATTCTATAGGTATATGATTTGAAGTATATATGATTTGATTATGTTTGACAATTGTTATTTGTAAGAAATTTAGAAAAGCGTTTATTCGAGAAAATATTTTTACAAATTTTTTGTATTTTATTGTTTTTTTTTCTAGATTTTTGATAACATTTTTAGATATGATAAAAGAAAATACAAAATATTTTGTTGTTAAGTGATTCTATCGATTTTTGATGTTTTGTGGGTGGTTTTAAGAAAAAGTCAAAGTTAAGAAATAGATAGAAAAGTTATACTATTGAGATGTAAGTTAAATTGTTTTTCTTTTGGAATTAAATATATGGTGTAATATGTGATGAAATGTACGTAACATTGTAAAACAAATAAATTTTGCTGAAAAATGATAAATTAATTCAAAGTACTTCGGAAAATAACTGGTTTAATTCAAGTTAAGGTCGAAACCACAGATCAATATTGTCGATTTGAAGTTTGAATGGGTTAATGGCTGATAAATTTTAATGGAACTTGAAAACTTAATTATCTTAATATTTATGAACTCTCGGGAACATACTTTAGTAACTGGAAAACGGCTAGGTGGCACAGCGGTTAGAGTACCGATATTTCATGTGTGAGACCTGTGTTCGAATCTCAGTGAAAGTGAAAAAAATTTTTTCTAGTTTTCGAATCAAGTCAGCTATCATTTGTCGTTTAGCTTAAATTAATGACATAAAATTTATTACCGTACCAGATATTTTTATCAGTTCTATCTCATGTTTTCTTGTTAACCCTAATAACAGAAAATAATATAAACCCCTTAACCCAACATATATGTATCTAAGGTATAGACATGCTTATTAATCTACTAGTTGAACAGTTAGAACAAAGATGGAGGATCAAAGAGGTTAAAAAAAACAACATTAATCAATTTCAAACTCTTTAATACCTGATTTTAAAGCTCATCTGAAGTTCTTTCAATATCAAACATACTATACAAAATGTAGTACTAATCCTAACTAATACATGTAGAATATTCTAAATTTTAATAGATTATCTAAATATTCTAAAAGATTAAGAAATATTTCTAATTTAAATAGACTCTTTAGAATATCGCCTGATTACAGTACTCATTACTGGAACTTCCTGTTTATAATTAGAGTCAGAAATTAAGATTTCATTAATAGATAGAATATTTTTCGATGACTTCGATAATTTCGATGATTGGGAGTAAAATCACCATGACATTAAGCAGCACAGGACTTTCACTTGACATCTCAAATTCATGCAAGTTATAGTGTTAAAATTTGTCACATAAGATGTTACATTGCTGATTTGCCTGTCCTTTAAGGAATCCACTCTAATTGCTACCCTATCTTGCCGCTTGCACTTTGCTTACAGATAATTATATTGGTTTTTGAAGTAAACTTTTCACTATTTTATTTATCGGAAAACTTGGAAAACCATTGGAAATGGAACAGTATACACAACAGAACGGCGATAAAAAATTACGAAAAGTTATGGAAAATGCACTGGAAAGAGCACGAATGTGCGAAGCCGAAAATGGTCACCACTTGCGGGATATAATTTTTCTACTTAAGCTGAAAATACTCCCCATTAATGTACTGTATAACAAAAAAATAATAATAATAATTAACCATTAAATAAAAAAGTTATTAAACATTCAAACCATTTCGGTCGTTTTGCGTTACCCTGTATTTTGTGCTGCGTCATATGACGTCATCTTTTGGTTATATCTATATTATCTAAAAAAAAAAACTGTATTAACTGATCTTCTTACTGATTAATTAAAAAAAACTAACTATTAAACATAATTAATAAAAATCCACTTATTAAACGCCTAATATAACGGTATAAACTTTAATCTAAACTTTGTTTTTCCTTATTAATACAACATATGTACTTTTTATGTAATCAATTCATTTTTGTATTATTCTTTATACTTTTGTCATTGTAATTTTTTTATGTTTTCTTTCATTCACTTTGTTTCAATTACTTATCAATCTTATCATATTTTGTAAAATCTACCGACTTTTATAAAGAATTATACATACTTATGATGGTTATTAACAAAATTGATTTTGAAAATATCTTATAAATACAAAAAAAAAAAAAATGACGAATTTGCCGAAAGTTAGTTAAACAATAGCATTTAAAACAAAACTTTGGTTAAAAAAATTAATAACATTAATATCAAACTATATTTATATTAGATACTATAATTCTTTATCTAGACATCGAAATACAAAAACTAAAAATTCGATAAAACCTCAAAAAAAAAAAAAATAACAAAACATTAGAATGCTTTTTAAGTAAACTATAACTGTTTAAAACATATTTATAGATATTAAATAAAATTCTTAGCTTAATGGAAAATATTTGTTAATTTTTATTTTTATTTTCTTTAATTTTCTTCTTTTTTTTTTTTTTATAAGAATTGGAACATACGTTTTAATTTTTTTTTATTTGGTTCTACCCATAATCCATAGATACTTTTTTTTTGTGGTTGTTTTTTTTTAAAGTAATTATCATTATTAGTAACTGATAAATAAAGATGTATCTAGGTAATTGATGTTAAAAAATGTGTTAAGATTGTTTTGATAATTTTTTTTGAATGTAATTAGAGTTAAAAATTGTGTCATAAATTGATTTTAAAACAATCTATTAGTTTAAAAAAAAAAACAAAATTTTAGAAGATAATAATAATAATAAAGTGAGATAGAAATTAAATGAAAAGGGAGAGTGATAGAGAATTGAGAAAATATAATAGACAAGAGTATCTATAGTGTATAGAGTATTATTAAAATGATTTGACACGAGCGTATTTTGTATTTAAATCTATCTTAAGATACTTGTTAAATCTATCTTCAAGTAACCTTAGTGTATGTATCTATAGTGTATGGAGTATTATTAAACTGTTTTAACACGAACGTATTTTGTATTTAAATCTATCTTAAGATATTTGTTAAATCTATCCTTAAGTAACCTTAAACTAATTAAAATTGAATATAATTTTTTGGAACAATATTTTGACACTTACATGTCCAAGTTAAGGTTCTAAGACTTAAACCTGTTCCTACAGACAGCCGTATTTTAAAATTATAATTATCTTAAGATATTTTGAAAAAGTTTATTTGAATTTCCATGAAAATTGTTAACATTTAGATTGAACATTCTAAATCTGATTGGCTGAAAGCTGTTAATAGACACAAGCTTATTTTGTAATAAATTTATCTTAAGATTTTTTGAATTTATAAATTTAATAACTTTGTTTTTGAATAACCTTTTAATAAAAAGTTTGAACTAAATCTGATCCTGATCTAAATACAATTTATTTTAAATATATCTCAAGATATTAAATGTTTTTGAAAATAATTTCTTTAAATGAAAATGTTAAACTTACATCTTTGATCTAAACCTGATTGGATAAGAGATATTACCAATTATCTTAAGATATTTTGAATTTAACAGTTTGATATGATCTTCTTTGAATAAAATTTAACTTTTGTGTTTAACCCAAATCTGGCCGTCTTAAAGCTAAACAAAATTTTAATCCGCACAAAATCAATCTTAAGATATTTGTATTTGATAGAATTTGTTTAATAATATTTTAGCATTGATATTTCATTTAAACGTGATTTTTTTAAAATATATCTAATCACATAGCGTATTTTGAATTAATTCTATCTTAAGATATTTTTAATATGAAGAATTCAATTGTATTTCTATCAATAAAATTTTAACGTTTACACTTAATTAAAATCTAATGTTTTTAAGCAAATATCTAATTAACTTAATACAAACGAATATTTTAAATAAAATCTATCTTAAGATATTTTTAATCGAAAATGTTCAATGTTACTACTTTTAATTAAATATTGTGCCCGCTTATATGTTTAATCGAAATCTAATTGTCTAAAAAATAACTAAACACAATAGTATCTTTTATCACATTTATCTTAAGATACTTTAAACCTAAAGCAATTCAAATTCATCAACAAATTCATCAATCCCTCCCTCAAGAAAAAACCCTTGAACTGATTTTATCACTCAATTAATCAAATCAAAAAGTCTTTCAAATTTCTAATTCCTTAAAAATCACTCCTACATTATAATAATTCAAAAAATCTTTTTATTTAAATGAATTAAACTGAAATCTAATTAAATACTATAAAAATAAAATATAATAAGTATTTGTTTAAGATTTATGTACAATCTATTTTGAAAACCTTTTAAGTCACTATAAAGATTACGTTTATATTTTAATAATTTACTTATAATATAAGTATAAAAATGTTATAAAATTTGGAATAAGAATAGTATCTATAGATACTGACTGTTTTTCAGAGGACAACATTTCTAAAAATATTCTTAATCTTTTTCTTAAAGTTATTACCTATATAATAATATATTATATTTTTAATATATATTATAATATATATATTATATATAGAATATATATATATATACATATATATATTACTTATATATACTCATTGAATATTATTTTAATAAATAGATGAATGGGTATAAAATAAAATTCAAAAAAAAGAATTTTATGAAAGGGTTATACAAAAAAAAATTTAATAGTATCTTTATACTCAAAAATGTATAAATTTTTCTCTTATAATTTTATTATTAAATTATGATTTCTTTATAAAATAAATTTTCTTTAGTTTTTTTTTTAATAAATTTTCTATCACTTTTTTTCATTAATAAATTAACTTTTTACTCTGAAAAAAAAAATTTCTTGAATCAAAAAAAAAATATAAGACAAAAAATCTGTAAGATACTTTTAATAATCGATAATTTAATTGAAAATCCTTTAAGTTAAGATCAAACGTTTTTTTTTCCTTTTTATATTATATAAAATATTAATTCATTTTCTTTTTATTTTCCATTGTTCTTAGTCTTAAATTTTTTTTTTTTTTTTTTTTAATGAAGATAAATATAATTATTATATACTGTATATAGATACATTTTGTATCTTATATTATAATTTAAAAATTTAATAATACCTTTTATTTTTTTTGAGAGAGAGTTTATATTTAAAAAATATTTTCTTTACTTTCAAAATAATTTTTAATGCCTTATAAAAAAAAATTCAAAAAAAAAAAAAAGATGTCTTAAATGCTTTTAATATATTCAACAAGCAACAACATCTACATCATATTATAATCATCATATTATTCATAGACGACATCTACAACAAAATTTATAATAATAATAATAATAATAATAATAGTACTAATGATCAGTAGTAGTTTACTATGAATATATTATAATCAATATCATAACCATTTATCATACAACATCATTCCCACCTCATCATCATCATTCATCATTTTTACTCCATCTATCATACTCCAGTAAAAAATCTCTGCAATTTTCCAATCTTTTTGAAAAAAATAGGAAAAAAATCGCAAAAAAACAAAAAATACGTTTTTCCAAATAAATAAAATCAAAAAAAAAAAAAGACTTCTCAGAAGAACAGCTTTTCTTTTAATATTTATTCTTTCAAATTTTAACCCCTTTTTTGTTGTTGTTGTTGTTTTTGTTTTTATTTCCTAAATATTTTGATTTCTTCCTGTTAACAGCATGTTACTACAATTTTCAATATAACATACTGTTTTTCCTTTCCGTATCTTCCTACGTGTTATATTTTAAAATTTTTTCGAATATAATATGTATCTATAGATAAATATTTTATAAATATCTATATATAAATATTGGATGTATGAGAAAACTCCACCAAATTTTTTGAAAAAACAAAAAAAAAAGACGTGGCAGCCCCTATTTTTTATTAAATGCTTGTTGGAGACTTACTATTTGTGAAAAAAAGTTAGGAAGGATTTCAAAGTTCAATACAAAATCAGAGCCCCAATAATTTTCTTACCGGGGGTTTGGAGCGGTAATCTCTCCAGGTCCCGAAATGCAATTTTCATAAAAGTCTCCAAAATTAAAGAAAAAACCTCCCAGTACTTTCTCAAATTTATATATGAAAAAAGGTGAGAAAGGATTCCAAAGTTGGATCAGAATTTTAAGTATTTGTTTACAGGGGGTGGTAGTTTCTTCAAATTCCAAAATGCAATTTTAATTTTAATACAAGTCCTCAAAATTAAGGAAAAACCTCCCAGTACTTTCTCAAATTTACGTATGAAAGAATCATCTTTTTTCGGTTTTTGGGACTTTTTTCATACAGCCCGTAAATAAAGAAAAAGTACTGTGAAAATACTTGATGGTTTTCCTAGAAAATAAAAAATCAAGAAAGACTAGATTGTCACTGTGGAAGAAAAATTTTATCCATGCTTTAGCATCAATCCATCTGGAAAAAATATTAAAAAAAAACAAAAAGAAAAAAACCTGTTAGTGAAAAATGGAAAAATTTTCTCATATCCTTTTTTTAATATTTTTTTTTTTATTTTTTTTTTTTTTATTTTGGGAAAAGTATAAAGACAAAGAAAATTTATTTTGTAGAATAATATTCCAGCATAAGGTTTTGGTATATGTGTACAGGATAGTACACACACATACAATAGTATAGTTATATATGTATATAGTACTACAGGATATAAAAGAATTTTTGAGGAATTGAATAGTTTAGTAGAGAAACAAATATATTTTTGTATTCGAATGTCTTATGATTCATTGACTTTTTATATCATATATATGTATGTCTGTATATATATATACAAATATATACCCACGTGTATGTCATAGATATAATGTATGTACTTATAACTAGAAAATTATTATTAGTAATAAAAATCATAAAATTATGACAGAAGACTAATTAGTTTTTGGTTGAACCAGATTTAACTGTATTTTATATTTAAAATAATATGGTTATTTTATTTACTATGAAATTTGAATTTAATTGAATCAATTAAGAGTATCTTAAGGGTACAAAAGAATAAAACAAAAAAAAAACAAATGAACATAAGTTAATTTTTAAGTTATTTTTAATTGAAATTTATTTGATTGAATTTCTTTAAAGAAAGGAATTTAAGGGAATTTGTAAGTTTAAGATTTTAAGGATTCTTTGGTTGTAGGTTTAAGATTTATCTTCAATTTCTTTAATCTGCTGTAAATTATGAATAAAATATGAAATCTTCTGAAAAGTGGCAGACATGTTATTTAATTAACTAGTTGGTTTTATTTTTGAGTGTTTTATAGTTTGTGATTAAACAATCTGTTTTTAAAATTTTCAGAGCTAAGACACTTGTTTGTTTCAAACACTATTATGATTTTTTCTATCTTGTTTTGAATTGAGATTCTTGAAAATCATAGATTTATCACGTATAAAGTGAAAGAAGTGAAGTGAAGTTGACCAATAGTTTGCGTTTCTTAACAAATCTTAAAATTTTTCGAAGTGATGTATTTAAAAGAAAATCAAGTCGTATGCTTTTATTAGCTCACTTTTATTGTAATAATGATTAAAGAGTCGACAATCATAATTTAAATATATAATTTCAAAGATAGCTTTTTTCAAAATTTTTATTAAATCAATTACTATATACCAGTTACTAATTAATAGTAACGTACAGTATAAATTTTATCAAGATAGCTCCATTAGTTTTTGAGTTACCGTGCCTACAGATGGACGGACAGACGGATATCGCAAAATCGACTCAGGAGGTGACGCTGATCACAAATATATATGGTTCTCCATATCTAGCTAGCCTTCTCTCTGTGGTTACGAACACCATGTCAAAATTAAAACACCTTTCACCTATTGATAAGTGTAGGTTTAAATAATCTCTCCTAATATTAAAATTGGCTTTTAAAAAAGCATATTTTCAAAATTATAAAGTGTTTCATACTGAGTTAAGGGTAGAAAAATATATATGAAAATAAATGATAATATATTATAAACACCGTTCTTCATCGTTCGCACTGTTCTTCGCCAATTTGTTTTGAGTCTATCACTTGACCTGGATTCGCCTAGAAGATTGCAGGTTAGTGTCATTGATTATAGTTATGTATTCTTCATTTTTCCTTAGTGCATTTCTAACCCATCTCCATTTCCTTCTGGTAATTTACTTTACTCTCGGTTCTTCGTTTGTTAGTGGCCACCATTTTGCATTATTCATTCAGCCCGATCGGCCAGAATATTCGGCACACATTATACTGAAATGTTTATTTATGAAAACTTGTAATTTATTCTTAATGGAATTAGTGATCAACAATAAATCACAGCGATATGTTAATGTAGATTTTACATAGGAATTGAATATTTTTAGTTTGGTTTGTTTTGATTTGCGAACTGTTCCATATGTGGCAAAGTTTACCGAAGGCTAAATACATCTTAGAAATACAACTTATTTCATATAATTACCGAACACAAGCCTCATTTTCGTGGGCATAAAGGGAAACAAAAATCAAATGGAAATATTGGCTCAACATAATTTTTTATTATATGCCTTTGATTCCTATCATAAAGGATTTTTAGCGATGGTTAAGTGTTGGGACATTTTTAATCAAAAGGCAAAAAATATAATGGAATCATACATAGTACATGTACTAAAAATTCTCTAATTTATATTTTAATTATCAAATTTACAATATAATACACAACCTTTGAAACACCATTTCCATTGAAAGAAAAATGAAAATTTTTAAAAATATTTGAATTTTTACAAACTTTCTTTTGTTTACATTCATTTAATTTGGATATTATTTATTTGATACATAATATATACACAAGTTACATGTTTTAAACAGAATAACAACAAAATTGATATTCGATCAATATTTTTTTGTAGGTATCTTATCTTATATTTATGTTTGATACCTTTAAAACTGTTATCTGTTACATTTATCATCAATAATAATAATAATAATATCAACATAAAAATCATTTTCTTAACAAGTATATTAAAGTGATTAAATTTCATGATGTACAAATAATAGACATTTACTTTAACATACATATATATATATATTATATTCTTATTCATTCTTTTTTAAATTCATTATCGAATCAATCAAAAACCGCCAATCCACTTGAAAATAAAAAAAAAAAATTAAAAAAACAAACGAATGATGATGAAAAAGAGCATAATAATAAATTAAATCAAATGAAAACCGACCGAATCAGTGTTTTGTCAAAGTTTTCCCCCAAGCTATGAATGTTACCGTGTTTTTAGTTTTTTTTTTTGACAGAAATCACTGTAAATTCATTCAGGTTTAATTTTTTTTTTTTATTCAATTAAATATTTACTTATGATAAGTAAATAAGAAATTAGACAAAATTATACATAAAAAAGTTATATACAAATTTTGGTTATTCGTGTGTTTTAAATTCCCCCTTAAAGGAAGTATCTTTCAATGCGTACATTCAAAAGATATAAAATATGTTTTTTTTTTATAGATAATCGGTTTTGTTTATGTTTATTACAAAAATCTTTATTCAAATAAAATTTGTATTTTTTTAGTAAAACATATTGACAAGTCCAATTGGATATTGAATTTTTGTTTTTCAGTTGTTAAACGCTTGTTATGGATTGGAATTTAAAAATTAGATTTAGAAACAGGTATTACAGTTACAAAATTGAATTCAATTTATAAAGTAAAGATCAATGTCTAATATTAATTCAGGATCTTCAGTTGCTTATGATGTGATCAATATTTAATAATATGTGACTTTTATTGGGTCCTTATATTTTGTTCAGTAACAGCTACCATGTAACTGTAATAACATGTACGATCCAATAAAGTTTAAGAAGAACATTTTATGTTTAAATATACGTTCGATCCAATAAAGATTAAGAAGAACATTATAGGTTTAAATATAAGTCAGATTAAATCAAGTTTAAGAAGAATATTAACACCCCTCTTCATGACTTCCCTTTAAATGATTTCCTTTATCCAACATAATCCCAATTCCCAAATCCTAACCCTAATTTCCTTCCCAATCCCGATCCTAAAAATTAAACAATACATATATGTATTTAAGGTCTATTAGTATTAGTTGGTTAAAGTCAAACACTCCCCACCCCGTACAGGGTTTCTGGGCGGTTTTCGATGCTTTCCATCAACCCTCGCGAAAAAAAAAACCGCTACCCTTTAACTGTAGAACAGCTACCCTGTACATTCGATTGACATTAAACTTAGCAAAAATGTTAATCTTGAACTCGATAATGTTTCTATGTTTCAAAGTTTTTTTATTTTTTTTTATTTGTTAACCCGTTTTGGCAGAAAAATTTTATTTGGAACTCGCTCTGAGTATCAAAATATTAAAACCGATAACTGATTGTGACACAAAGTTTTTTTTAGGATTCATTTTTTTAAATCGATTTTTTAATACTAGACTTTGATCGAAGGTCTTTTAATTTTGTATAAGTGTTGGTTCGTGACATTTAAAATGACTATATAATAACAGATTTAGAATTTTGTTAACCCCATTCGGCAGGACGTTTTTCATTCGAAAAATTAAAATATATTTAAAAAGTTATTTCCAATTTTGCACAGGATTTGCTTACAAGTTTTAAAAAATTGTTTGGGGGGTTCCGTTAACCCAATGCAGCACAAGAGTTTTTTGAAAACTTTTTGTCTGTTTTTCGCTTTCAGTTAATAACCGTTTGCTCAATTGATTTCAAATTTTGTGTAAGTGTTACTCCTTGACAGTATAATGGACTGTCACAGCGGAACCCAAACTTGATTGACTGGGACGATTGTAAAAAACTTTTTTTGAACATGGTAGTTTATATCAAATTTTGCACGTTTGACCACTTTGGCCCAAAATAAACATATTCTAAACAATTACATGAGGACATATTGCAAACTACTCCGAAAGTTCTAAATAGCTTTTACAGAATTCTAAATTTAATGGCTTGGGTTTTAGATCTCATCTCATCTAATATGAATATTTGTCGATATCAAAAAACTATTTGAATAAATTAGCACTTTAGCTGAGGATCCTTTAATATTTTAAATTATTCATTATTAAACCGTTATGAATTGTTTAAAATAAAAAATAATCAATTGTAAATTTTAATTAATTAAATTTAAAGTTTGTAATTTCTTTTTTCTCAAAAATTTTATATTGCAATTTATTTTATACACACATATCAGGTACGTATATATTCACTTAGTTATTTAGAAATAATTTCCATAAATAACTGAAATACAAAAACAAAATATAATTTACACGTGTCATTATTATTTCAATGAATTGAGGTGGTTTAAATCTTTTCAAATGCGGTTTTTCTAATAATATTATTAATTTATATGAAAGATTGTTTTTCACAAAATATAAAGTATTACAGTTCTATTCCAATATTCGTATTAAATTCTCATACTCTCAGTTTTGATATCCAAAAATATTCAGAGGGTGAAATTAAACTTTTTGCGAATTATAATGAACTTGTATTGGTTGACAAAATTATATTGTGGATGGAAAACTGAAAGTGTTCTTACACTCCACAAAAAAACGGTAAAAATAATATAAATCTGTCCAATGAAGCATTCGGAGTAATACTGTCATGCAAAACTATCGGTTGGTTAAAGATCATTTGACATTTAACATTTGACATTTGATATTCAAATTTTTAAAACAAAAGTAGCCAACATTTCAAAGTAAAATCATTTTTATCTGAGTGACACACATTATTATTTTAAACCTTGATAGAAATTGCAAATTTAAAACAAAAAATCATTAAAGTAAATGTAGCACTCTTTTTGAAAACATGTTAAACAGTTAAACCAAGGTAAACTTCTAATTTTAGAAAAACGCATTTTACAAAACACGATTTTTGAAACTAATTTAGAATAAGTAAAGCCTGTTACTTCGATCTCTAATACACATATATTGGCGAAACACATTTCCTCTAGTTAGATCAAATAACAGACAATTTCAAGCCGGCCCTGATTTTTTAGCACTTGTGATCAATTCGCAGATCAAGCCTAATTTAATAAAACTTCTTACAGAAATCAACTCCCTCCAAAACCTCAAAATGACAAACCAAAGCCATTTAAAATCCTTTAGACAATTCATTATACATACATTAATTCAATAATTAAATTAAAACCGAAAAGCTGCTCTGTCCATTTGAACTTGTCCGCAGTTATATAATATCCTTGGATATTTTTTAGCATTTGACTATAATTTAAACTGACCCTCATTTAATAAACAGTTATATTTAAAAATATACACATATATTTTTATACACGAAGTTTTATTTTCAAATCAACATTATGTAACAATGTATGGGTGCTCTCTTAGATCTTTATTTTAAGTAATTAATAAATTGGTTTGTCCTTTTTTTTTGTGATTATATATATATATATATTTATAAATCTTTTTTGGTTTGTGTAGGTTTTTATGTAAACAATAAAAACCTTTAAAAATATTCAAATTATAAAGTACCGTTATTATTTAATAATTTTTAATAGTTTGTAAAACCGCAAATTAGAATTTAATTTTTTTGTGGTACAATTTTACAACGTGTAAACTTTTATACGTTTTTCTAATATTGAATATACGTAAACTTTTTAATTTTTATATATACGCCATTTTTGTTTTTTGCCATAAAAATGTTTACAATGAAGCAAATATTACAATTTGGATAGTTGTACTTGTAGAATCGAAGGTGAGGAATCCGATGGAGCTATAACCTAAAAAATGACGTATAACTATTATACGCCACTTCATTATAAGACGGACGATTTACAGAGTGATTTAGAACTGAATTTATCATATTTTTAACTCAGTTTAAGATATTTTAAATAAACCTAAGCTTAAAAACACTGTTTTTAAGCGTTTAACTCTCTTTAAACTATAAAATACAAAGTTAAGGTCATTCAAGGTCAAATAGATAGCAAAATTACTTTTGCATACAATATTTCCTCTATTTCAAAAGTATTTCGCTATAATATGAGGTCAGTTTATAGATTATTTAATATTTAATTTTATATCTAATAGATATTTTTTGTAGATATATAAAGTATATATCTATATATACATAATAGTTTTATTAAACATTTTCTACATAATTCAATTGGGATTTTAAAATTCTATCTATATTTTATTTATTTTAATTTTTTAAACATTTAATTCCCTTGATACAACGTCAGTCAATTGTTTAACAAATAAATCTGAAGTGATTTTATAATAAAAAAAAAAAAATGGATATTAAAAAAATATTGAGGTATTTAAAAACTTTGATATAATAATAATTATTAATAAAAATTTATCTATACTTGAAAAAAAAAAAAACTTAATAAAAGTTAAACAAAGAAGATAGAAAAAAAATAACACTTAATATTTATTGGGGATATGATATTTGATTTTATTTATATTAGATAATAAAATATCTTTTAATTTCATTAAATCTAGTTATATGTATATGAATTAATGCATTTAATAAAATTAATATATTATTAATAAGTATCAGTATTAGAAATTATTATATTAGTTAAGTAAAGTGGCCTTATAAAGTTCTAATATTTATAATAAGCTTTGATTTAAAATAAAAGTATAAATTAAATTAAATATTTAAGTATTTAATTTAGATTTTGTTATCAAATTCAAATACTTAAATTAATAGTTATAATTAATAACTATAATATAATTCAAGTTTATTTATATTTGTATATTTTGATTTACCTTGATTGTAAAAAAATATTATAAAATATTAAATATTAACTAGTGTAAAGAAGTTTTTATTTTTTTGTAAATTGGTTGTCTTTAAATGGTTTTATATAAATTTAAAATATATATTAATGTATGAAATAATCGAGTTAATATAATTATTTTTAATATTTTATTAACATTTTTAATATATTAATATATTTGT
Organism: Dolichopus griseipennis; assembly: GCA_963082915.1. NCBI lineage: Eukaryota > Metazoa > Arthropoda > Insecta > Diptera > Dolichopodidae > Dolichopus > Dolichopus griseipennis. The sequence continues at coordinate 132,263,816 of OY720442.1, forward strand.
CTAGAATGAGGTGTAACAAACGCATTCAATTAAATGTGGTTTGTTGAATGTGTTTAATTATAAAAAAATAAAATATTAATGTTTTGTTGGATGTGTTTTATTTTAGAAAATAAAATATCCAAAATTATCATAAGCAGGCCAAAAAATATTTTATTTATTTTTAATAAAAAAAAAAAAATTTTTTTATGAAATAAAATTTATTTATTAGTTTATGAATTAATTCATTTCAGCTTTAAAAATCACAGATGATTTTCTTGAAATTTTAAATAAATAGTAAAATATTTTGTAAATAATTATTAAAAAGTCTATGATTCACATAAACATTTGTGTTGTTAGTCTTAATTATTCGCTTTGATGCATTGTTTGCTTTGCTTAAGCAAGTAAATCAAGCAATGTATCAAAGTAATTTCAGAGTTTCCATCATCTCTCCAACATCTCGCTCTATACCAAGAAGGGATTTGAACTAACGACCCCAACATCTTATAAAATACGAAACATATAAAAAGTAGATTAACTAACTTATTCATCTTCAAGTTTTTAAGATACAAGAAGAAATTATATGACTCATTTATTTATTTTTTGTGTATGTATTACTAGAATTGAAGCATATTATGCGTTATATATAATGTAACGGTTGCAATTTTATTTAACATACTTTTAACATCATGTACATAATGAAATTAGAAATAGTTTTTAATTAGAAAAAGTTCTTCTTTCAATTGACCTTCCGTCATTCTGTGATGGGTCAACAGCTAGTATTATTAATAATAGATTATTATATTAATTAAATTGTAATCAAAATGTTTTTTTCATTTGGTTTTTACATTTTGAAGTATTAAATATTTAATTAAATATTAGATATTAAATTCTATGAAATAATGACGAAAACTTAAAGTTATTTTATTATTTTAGACTGATTATTAATAAATTAAATCAATATTAGAGATTAAATGTAACTAGTACTTTATTTTTATAAAATTTTCAATAGAATGCAACTAAAAATTATAAAAATATGGATATTATAAAAATAATATTTCAAAAGTATTTCACTATAATATGAGGTCAGTTTCTAGATAATTTCATATTTAATTCTATATCTAATAGATAGTTTTTGTAGATATATATAGAATATATTTATATACATAGTAATTTTAACACTTAGGAAAAAATATCATGAAATTACAATACAAGCAAGACGTGTTACAGTAGAATTCAACACGTGAAATACCTTAGGAAAATTTCAAATCGCAATCAAAAGAGCTGGTGGGGTTCCAATTAAAGCTGTTAAATTAATATATAATGGGTACATTTTGTCAAAAGTTCGTTTCAATATTTGGAGTTGGTGTAACACAACAAGATTCCATGTCAATCAAATGAGTATTTTCATGAAAAAACCGTTAAAAACATTATACAAATTGAATCCTAGATCGAGTACAAGGGAATTGTATATAAACACTAATGAACTCTATATAAGCCAGTTAATTAAACGCCGAAAAAATGTTAATATGTGTATAAAATAATAAACAAGAAAATAAATACTCCATTAACAATTTTAACAAGAGATTAATTGTGCAACTACAAGACCAGACATAGAGGGCATCTTGTGATACTCAAAGCACCTAAAACTAAGAAGCAAAAAGGATTAAAGTGCAGTGCAATAAAGATGTTTAACAATTTGTCTATCCAAGTAAAATGCAGTCAAAATTTACATGAATTTAAAAATAGACTTAAGAAATATTTAAAAAGCCCGAGAAGTTACTTACTTTGTTTCGGCTACTTTCATCAATTACTTTGGCAAACTGAAATGAATCATAATAATTTTTATAATTACATTATTTTTTGATCAAATACAGAAAATATTCAAAGTAATCGAATGACAGAAAGAAAAATTTAGTCGAAAATTTATTTCAGTACTCATTTCAATACATTGAGTACTTTTACATTTATATTGTATCTTCATAATTTTAACATTTTAATCATGTAATTAAAATTCATTAATTTAACATTTTTTATAATATTTTAAGAAAAAAAAGTACATTAAAATATCTGGTATTCATTTGTATTCATTTATTAAGATTCTTATTATATTTTTTATAACTTTACGATTACATTAAAATTTTCCGATATTTGTTTCAATTGCATTGTAAGTACTTCGTTTATCTTGTTTGAATTTTATTATTAAAAGTTTATAATCTATTATAAAATGTTTAATTACTTTTAACAAATAGTTCTAGGATTTTTCAAAGTATTAATTAAATCAGTACTTACTTTTGATTACTTTTATAACGCAAAGTAAGGAATGGGATCAAAGTATTCATTTGGCTTTCAAAATAAAGCTATTTTCTAAAAAGTACATTAATATTAAAATTATTTGCAAAAATCTTAGATATATGTATATAGTTATATATATATATATACATATATATATGTAAATACTTCTTCCATATTTAATAACCCGTGTGTTTAATGAAACCATAAATTAAACCATTTTAATATTAAGTTAAGATTTTAGTTACAAAAAATAATAATAAAAATAAAAAACCAAAATTAATAGGGATTAATAACTAATACCAGCATTTATTTTTGTATTTCTATATTCTATAAGACAATTATTTATTTATTTTTCAAAATAATACAATTTTTATTTGTATATATAATTATATATATATAATTATATTATATTAAATTTGTTACACAAATTATTTCCTTTTCATTAACTTTATTACTTTATCTATTATTTTGGTATTTTTATATTACAATTACTTATTCAATTACTTAAAAATTAATATTATAATACTTAAGTCCTTCTATAAATTTTTTTCTTTTGTAATTGTATTACTCTTATACCTATACACTAAAATAAATTTTATAAATGTAAAAATAAACATATTTTTTTTTTCGAAATATAATAAAAAATTTTCCAGCAATTAATTTCGAAATTATATAAAATTGGTTTTTTTGCGAAATAATTCTTCTATTAAAAGGCTATATTATAATAATTACGAGTACATACTTTTGTACTGTAAAATAAATTGTACATGAAATAAAAAAAAAGAAAGAGTTCAGAAGATAAAATAGAAAATAAAAGATAGAAATAAGAAATTATTGAAGGAAAAAACATTAAGTTTCCAAAAAAAAAAAATTCTTATAAAACTCTTTTTCAACTGATTTTGATATAAATATGGACTTAAAGTAACAAAATCATAATAATAATAATAATAATAATTACAAAATATTTTTCCAAAATTTATATATAACCTTAAAAAGTTTTAAAATTATCTATGGTAAAATGATGTTATGCGTTGGAATTATTACCAACCAACCAAAAAAATAATAAAAATAAATTTGAAATTGAACAGGGATTTTGTCCAATTTATTTGAATTTATACTTATTAACAAAATTTATTGGGAGCTTTAAATTGTAATTGCTATACAATTATATTTTTATAAAATGATTTCTTTTAAATTTAATTTTTATTAAATAAATTTTATACAATTATTGCGATTTTTATGTTTTTTAAAATAGTACATTTAAAATATATGTACATTTAAAATAGTTACTTCTTCATAAAATATATACAATTTATTGTCAGATTAATAAAATAATTACAATATTATGATATTAATTACAATTTATTTAACATCAATTACTTTTAATATTTTTCTTTTATTAAAATATTCAATGATTACTTTTACCTTGTTTAATACATTTTTTTTTTTTTGAAATCTTGGTCTTTTTTTTTAAATCTTGGATCTTGAATTAGATTTTCTAATACGAAATTTTCATCCCAACTGCTTTATTTCAAATACCAGTACAATTACCAGTATCATTACTTAGTACACATTATACTTACTCAAATACCAATATTACTTAGATTTCGATACTTACAATTATAAGTTAAAGAATCAAATAAAAATACTTGTAATTTTCAGAAAGTAATTAAATTTTCCGTTATAATTACTTTTGTAATTATTTTTTTTGATACTCAAGTATTTTCCAGGAATTAAGTACCAAGAACTACTCAAGTATCAAGAAATCAATTATTTGACAAAGTAATGAGTATCAGGTAATGGTATTTATTCAAATATATTTAAGTATAGCTTTAACTCAGTATTGTACAGGCCTACTGGTCTTCTAAGTGTGGAACATCTGATATACATTTGTGATTCCAATTGATGTCCATTGTATATGAATTGAGGTACCAGAATCTAAAGTACAGGAATCATTTAAACTTCTTCTGTGACTAATATTGACTTTAAAAATATGATACATATATTAATTCGAATATAGTTTATTTTAACAGAATTATAAATTATACATTTTTTTGTTATATGAATACTATAATATGATTATTTCCTTTCATCCATACTCAAAAATGATAATAATTTTGAGGCGTAGATTCAGAGTGGTGTTCCCACAATATAAATGGGTTTCTTTCACTTAAACTATACGTGTACAAATATAATTTATCTAATATAATTTTCAAATCATATTTTCTTAATAAATAAAAGTTTTATGTAAGGGATTCAACTCTTTTTTTTGAGCGCCTCATAAGTGATGTTATAATTTGTAGAAGTACCTAACCTTCCGGAAAAACATTTTTACATGGATTTACTATAATTGTTGATTATTGGCTTGGCAATGCAAACTTCAGCATTTTTCGATTTTTTATTTAATTAGAGCTTATATACAATAAACATTTGATTGGTAAGCTTAGCTCAACTTAATCCATCATTTCTATAAAAGGATTCCTAATATAAATATGAAATTATTAGGGGGATAAACAGTAAAGTTTGCTTTACAAAATGTTTGCAATGGAAGTTGTAAATCAAGAACTCAATAAATATGATATCAATGCAATTATACTTATAAAATAAAAAATACTTAAGATAAAGCCGCAAGAACACTTACAAAAATAACTGTAAAAGCTGAAATTTCTTTACATATAAAAATAACTGTAAAAGCTGGAATTTTCTTTACTGTGAAGAGTTATCAAATAACTACTTATAATTTATAATTATTATCTTTATTTTAGAAATAAAACCTAATAAGCTCAAAAAAATTTTCAAAGTGATATAAAATATAATACAAATAAAAAAATAATTCCATTTTAATTTGCTTATTTGATTTTTCTTAAGTTAATTACATTATAAAGATAACATTTCTATATTTTTTCATTCATAAGTACCACTTTTTTTTTAAGGGCTCCTTTAAAATAATTTTCCACCGTATTACTTCCATATGTGAACGATAATAAATCTTCTTCCTGTTAAAATAAATAATAAATATATATATATATATATTTTTAATAAATTTATTTTCATAATAACATATTATTTTATTTTGATTTTTTCTAACTAAGACGACCCTTTTTTTTTCGTCTACGTGCTGCAATTAAGACCGTATTACGAAAGCTAATAAAATAATTAATGCAATTTCCCACAAGATTCTCTTCACAAAATTTTAATCTATAAAACATTTTCTTTTACCCGAACCCCAATTCCAAAAATTTTTTGTTTTTACACAGAATAATATGTGTTTATATATTCGCTGTTTAAAAGTACATATGTGTGTAAAAATCCTTTTACATATTCATATATATGAAATTCATGGTTTTAAATAAAACAAAACATCAAAAGTTTTATGCAAAGGATACAGTTAGTCAGGAAAATCTATATAACCTACTCAATTTGAATTTTTAGAAGAACGCAGTGATTGACAACCATTTTTTTTGAAGTAATTTTATGATTGAGGAAATCGATGCGAAATTTTGTTAATAACAGCTGTAATCTGATATAAGAGATGTAAATATATAAGAGAAATGTTGAAAGATAAGGTTCAGAATAACTTAGAAAGGGTTATCACAAAAATGTCTAATACACATATGTTATGAATATTTAGTATGAGAAGAGCTGTGAAATCGTAGTCAGAGTTGTGAATTCGCAGTCGGAATCTGCTTCATTATTGTAAGTTTAGATTTGGATCCGAAGCTATATGAATAATAATTAGACTCCGACATAATATAGAAAATTATTATCAAATTAAAAACTTGTTTGAAATAAAAAAATATATTTGTTTTGAAAAAAATTGCTATAATTTGGTTAAAAAAATTAATACAAAATGTTATTAAGGATTAGATAGAAATATCAATTGCTTATCCTTTTTTAAAACAAATATTTAATTATAACTGCAACACGTATAGTCATATTTTATGGCAAATACTTAGTAATATTTTTTAAATTTCAGAATCGATTAAAAATGACAGTAGTCGAAGTCAGATTTGAATTCGGTGGTTTTGATTCTGACCTCGCAACTCTGATATTGAGAAGCTAAATTAATATTGAATCAACCAGTACTAAAAGAAACAGTATTTAATGTGTTCATTAATCTAACTCTTTAAGAAAAATGCCTTCTGCATTTAAAACGGGGTAGATTATAGTAGTGTAGACTCTTTAAAAATTATATTATCCGGTAAATTTTTTTTGGCAAAATTTTTACTACACAACTTATTAGACTTTCGGTTATGTATAAAAGAAAATAGAAACTGAAAGGCAGCTCTTGAAATCTCTTCTACTACACCGTATATATTTTATTCAGACGTGTGTCATTAAAGTTAACCTTTAAGTCTATATCTACCTCCCTCCTTCTCTGCGTCAAATACATATTGGCAAGTTTAGTATACCCTTTTACTCTTACCATACAAGTATTAAAATTATTTTTTAGGTTTTAAGGTTCTGAAAATATCAATACTTTTATTTAAAGAATAATACAAAATTAAAGGAAACCCTGATCCGTTATTCCAGAGGAGTTTTAGAGGACATCTTATCAAGAATTAATCAATAATTATTGCTCTTGTAATGCCTTAATCTTTTTCTTAGTCTAAAGGAGAAGTGAACGCTTTGTATGCCACGCTTGCTTCTAACGCTTTGATTTCAACAATAAAATACATTATTTCATATGTAATTAGGCCCAATAAACAAAGCGAGCAAAGCAAATAATGTCTGCGCAAAATTTTCAATTGAAAAATTTTCAATTACTCGCTTGCTTTTTACGCTTTTGACATTAAATTTTGAGAATTACATTTTTTAAATTCAAAATTTGTTTACATGTAGTACACAAACCATGTTGTTATTTGTTTACGTTTATAAAAAAAAAATACATTGATATCTATAATGTGAAATAAAAAATATTTCTTACAAAAAAAATTGAAGATCGAATTTGATTTCGAATTTAACATAAATGTAACGTATTATAAAAATAAAATATTTCAAATATAACAAATTTGTCATTTTATAGTGCCTAATGGAAACAACCATAAAAAAATTTATTTATGAAATATGTCAAAATGTCTGTTTCAAAGCAACTATGACCGCTTTGCTTGATTTTCTGCTTCTGCAGAAATAAGGTAGCAAAGCAATACAAGCGTTCATAGAGTTTTCACCTTAAGATTCAAGCCAGTAGATGGCTAAGAAAATTTTAAAAAAATTAAGTACCACCTAAAAAAAAAAAACTTTTATTTAAAGGTTGCAGACCACTGCAAATATTAATTATACTTATTTTTTTTTTATATATACTTTAAGAATAATACAAAATTTTGTGGATTCAAAATATTTTAAGGATACCAATCTGCATCAGCACCAACAACAACAAATATTTTAAATACCATAAAAATATAAATAGAATGTGACTAAAAGAAGATATATATATATATAAAAGATTGGTATTATTGTCATCAACAAAGTACACAATCAGCTTGCAACAAAAAAAAAAAAACAAAAACACACTAACTAATATTGAATTCGAATGAACTGAACTTAGTTCAACTCAATTCCACTTAAAGTAAAAAAAAGAAAAAAAAAAAAAATTAAAAAGTAAAAGTTTTAATAAAATAGACAGAAAATAAACAGATAGGAAAATCTCTTCCTTTTTGGGTGAAATATTAACTTCAGGGACGAAAAAAGTATTTTGTTTATTTTTTTTTTTTTGTTTTTTATTATTTTTTTCTCTTTGTCTGTTCACAAAATTTTAAACTGATGTGATTCACTTGTTTTTTTATTTTTTGATATTTAAGTTTTTTAAAGTTTTAGTTTTATTTTATAGAGAAATTGTGGTGTGCGTTTAGAATTTTATAGTTTTGTTTTTTATTTATTTTGAAAAATTAATTTTTTATATAAAAAAAAATTAAAAGAAAAAATAAAATTTATTTTTTATTGTTAAGATAGAAAATTTTAAATTTACTATGAAATTGTAATATTTGTTAGGGTTGCCAGTTGTAATGAAATTGTCTTTAAATGATTTTTGAATAAGCGTTGAATAATCTCGAACTGTTTTATAAACCTGGTTTTACTCGCTTTAGAAGCATTTTAGAGCAATTCTAACGTTAATTCGTGATCACTACTAAAATGTTCTAAATACCAATTTTTTTCATACATCTTCATATATTTTGTCTTTCGAAACTTTAAACTCTTTTTTGAAGACTTTAGAAGCGTTTTAGAGCAATTCTAGCGTTAATTCGTGATCACTACTAAAATTTCCTAAAAACCAATTTTTTTCATACTTTTTCATATATTTTGTCTTTCAAAACTTTAAACTCGTTTTTGAAGGCTTTAGAAGCGTTTTAGAGCAATTCTAGCGTTAATTCGTGATCACTACTAAAATTCCCTAAAATTAATATTATTTAAATAAATATAAAATAAATAATAAAGTGTAAATAAATAAAATTAATAGACCGTAATATTATAAATAGCTTATTGTAATCAATCCTCTCTGCCTTTATTATAAGCTAACGCACTGAGAGAAAACTTTAAAAAAACATTTAAATGAGCTGTTATGAAGCTCAGCTTAAAAAATAAAAGAAAAACTTAATACTTTTCTAAAAACATTTTATGGAATTCCCTTAAATCACATTTTTATTACATTTAGTTTAATATTAAAAAAATTTATTATATAAGATTTATTAAGAAACCACCAGTTGCATTACTGCCACAAATTCGGTCATTCCAGACCTCACCAGTCACACGTGATTTTGTTCTCGCCGAGCAGCTACAATAAGTGTAGCCGATTCTGGTGCTAGTATTGGAACAGTATTGGGCTCTTTTTTAAGCTATGGGTCTTTTATGCCTTATGATAATATGCTTATTGTTATTTGGTTTTTATATTGTCATTATTTGACCCTTTATTATTATTTTCGTTTTGAAATTCCATCATATTTAACACAATCCTAAATAATTAACTTAAAAGGAAATATAGCTTTTAAAACAAATTATCTGGGCAAGATTCTAGCTTATTAATTGATCATCGCCGATAATATTATTGAGGGGAGCGTTAATCTTGAATAAGTAAATCCTTTTTTTAAAATCTCGTATTAGAAAGTCTTGTTTTTAAAAAATCTGATTTTTTATCGAAAAATGTTGTTTTTAAAGATCCAACTCAAAAGAATACAAAACCAGAATTATCAGCCGATTACAGAATATGAAAACAAGGGATTTTCTAAAACGAGATTTTTGAAAAAAAGCGATTCTTCAAAACAAGACTTTTTAAAAACGAGATTTTCTAAAACAAGTTTTTTTGGAAAACAGGATTTAGTTAATCAAAATTTCGATCCCAAACCATATTTGAGCTTATTTGTAACTGAAACTGAAACAATTTAGAAGATCCACCTAAATACGTTAAGTTACACCTAAATATAAAATTTTTCAAATATTTAGCACCTGTTCAAATTTCAAATTCATTCAATAAATCTTAAAGCTAAAAGAAAATTGGTAAGCTTTACAATTCAATTCATTTAAATCTGTATGAAAGATTAAAAATAAAAATTAAAAAAAAAACCAAAAAATAGTATTTTAAGAAATGAAATAAACCAAAAAATTATCATGTAAAAAAACTTTTTTTTTATTTCAATTCATAACAATCAACACTAAAAACAAATTTACAAAAATATTTCTTTTAATTTTTTTCTTAGAAAGTACATTAAGAATAAGACTTTGTACAAAACTTAAAAGTATACTGTCTTAGGTGTTTTATGGTTAAGATTTCCTCCATTAGATAAAACAGAACATACAGGAAGAAAATATTATAAGATATAAGAAGTGAAAAACCACAAAAAATTGTAAATTAGAGAAAACTTATAAGAAAAGAAAACTATTTTAAGTACATACATCATAAGAAAAGAAAAGAAAATTACTACCAGATGAAGGAAAATCTTTATTTTTAGTTTTTTCTTAAGTATTATTTTTAATATTTTTTCATGTATTGTAATAGGGTGATGTTATCTAATATTGGCCATCATTTAAAATAATTGGTAAGTTTTTGGAGTTTTAGAAGCTATTTAATTTGTAAATTTTTAACTTTCAACCAACTTCAACTAAAGCTTCATTTTTTTTTGGAATTAAAGCTTCTTCTTATTGCAATGAAGCTTGAAGAACAATTTAATTATTTCAAAAATAATTGAATATATTGGACAAATTATAAGAGTGCTTTAAAACTTTATATCTAATCTACCTATTGGTAAGATAGTTTCGCACCAATAGATGGCGTTAATGGATGAGGTTGGTGACTAGTCCACTAAAAACAAAATCCCTAATGATTTTTTCCTGAAGGGCTAACAGACGTAATAAAAAAATCATTATGCCCTTTTGCAGAATATTCATAATATGAAAGTGCATTTATTTAAATTGTTATAGGTATTTGAATTTGTGCATTTTTTATTTCTGGATTTCGGTTAGTGGATTTAGTCACCAACCCAATGGATGCCAAAATTAATTAAATTTAAATCTAAATATTTGTACCAGAATTAATTTCAATAAACATTTTGAATAAAAAGTCAAAATCAACAATTGGGATCAATGAATATGATCAATTATCATCCATACACAAAACGGTCGCTTAGATCATCTTGCCAAGAAACATATGAAAAATAAATTTACCCTAATATTTTTGTAAATTATGGCGTAAACTTTACTAAAGATCCGTAATATCTTATACAAATTATGTTTCAGTCCCCTGTGAGAGTCAATAATACTTATTTTACAATCAATTAAAACAAAGTGCCAATGCAAACCCCTTTACCTTATATTTATTTATTTTTATTTGTATATAACTCGTTTATTTGTTCCATTAACTTGTATTTCTACTTCACTTATTTAAAAATTTTTTTTTTTCTTTCTATTATCCTGTATAAGTTTTTAGTTTTTTCTTATAGTTTGTTATTGTTGTAGTTATTTCAATAAAATCGCATATATCATGGGAATATAAAAATGAAAACTTGTATGTCATATAGGATTTTTCGGGAAATACACAAGTATTGTTAAATGAACCAAAATGAAAAGGAAAATGAAAAACAGAAAAAACAAAAATTATATGAAGATATACACAACAAAATCTAAATGACAATTTCCTTACAAAACACAAAAATTAAATAAATTCGAAAAATACAATCAAAATTTAAAGGAAAATCTTTTGCCGACTTATCAAGTCAAAAATCATTTCTTTATTTTGTTCAAACAAAGCTTCTCCCATTTTTTTTTACTTTTAGAAACCCATTCATTTATTCACAAAAAAAAAGTGTTTCACTTATTTTAATACTCAAAATAATGTATGAACTCTTATAATAATATGTGAACTCTTACTATAACAATTTTCAATTGAATTCATAAGATTTTTATATATGCAATCTTTGTTAGAATCTTTTAGATGTATTAAATGTCAAATTTTATGAATGTTACATTTTATTTAATTTTTTTTTTGTATTTTTGTATTTTAAAGCAAAAATATTGTAGGGATTATGAATTAAAAAGGAAATGTGGATAAAAAAAAAATAAGAAAAATAATACATAAACTTAAGTAAGACAAAAATAAAAGATGATTTTATTTATTAAATATACTTTTATTTTTTGAAAGTGACATATAAGAAATTTAATAAATTACTGTAAAAAATTTTAAAATCAATTTTATAAAATAACTGTTTTCAATGCAAAAATTCAGAATATTTAATAAAATTTGTCATTAAAAAAATAATAACCGAATTTTTAGCATGTAGCTTTTTTACTACAATGAAATAGGAAAGGGTAATGATTTTGACATTGAATATGTATTGGGTAATGATCTTGGCATTGAATATGTATAGGGTAATTAATGATCTTGGCTTTGAATATGTCCATATTTGTCTAAGATGATGCTATAAAACGCGAAAACAAAGCCTTATAATGTTTTTGATAGTGAACTTTCGGGAGTTTTAAATGCTCTATCATAATAACTCCTGATTAATTTTATCAAAAAATTATCTATTCTCATGATTTTTACTTCCTTGTAAAAATATTTATTTCAGTAAAAATGCTTGTATTCGTAAAAATGCTTTCTATGTTTATTAATTAAAACTATTATATGCTTTTTTTCGAATTTACGTATTTTTTCGACCAAGTTTGCAATAAGGAACACCATATTTTATACGCATGATTTGGCCTTATTAATGTCTGGTAGCATATTATCTTAACACTATTGCTAATATTTTTATTGTACAAAAGTTTTTTACCTGTCATAAAGGATATGCAGCCTTTATCAATTGAGTATTTTTCTGTGATTAATGAAGTTCAAATTTCGGTGTAACTGAACTCCAAGATATTTAACGGATTTTAAGCTTTTTTTTTAACTTTAAATTTTATTTATCCCTTTATAAATCTTACAAATATCTTAGCCTAAAAAAATTTAACATAAACAGTTTTTTTCTTTATTTTATGCTTAACATTTAAATTATTAGTTTAGTTTTTATGTTAATGTAAATCAGTTATTTTTATATTTAGGAACGGATTTTAAGCTGACATAGGCAATAAATTAATATTTCTTAATTACATACTTATTGCATACATTTAGGCGGTTCATACCTTTAAGTGGGTTAGAAAGAAATATTCTTGTAATATAATTGTAAAAATCAATATGTTAATATTAGGTATTAGCAAAATTTTCTTAGCATTAATAATAGATAATACAATTAGTTTATCTTAATTAATTTGAAATTTGCGGAAAAATTATAATGTTGGTTGTTTGTTGTTTCACTATTGGAATTTTTAGGTCTGGCCGTGTTCTGATGTTTCTTCCGGGAATCTATAATGAAAAAATAAAAAAACAATTTTTAATTCTATTAATTTTTTTGGTAAAATGCTTAAATTTACTGATTATTTTAGTAAAAAAATTTTGAGTAAAATAAATAAATTTCAAAATCAATTTATTTGTGCAGAGTATATTATTTTGATAATTTTTTTTATTTTTTTTTTTTTTTTATTAGTAGGGAATGATTTCCAATTCTTTGTAGAAAAATATAATTAATTATTTTAAAAAAATTTCATTAGCTACTCATCCTTAATAAAAATAATAAAAAAAATTTCATTAGCTACTCATCCTTCAGTTTACGAGATTTTCATCAGCAAATGCTATCTAATATTTTCGATACTTAGAATAACGGCTGGGTGGCACAGCGGTTAGATTGGCGACCTTTCATGTGAAAGTCCTCTGTTCAAATCCCAGTGAAAGTGAAAAAAACTTTTAATATTTTCGACTCTTCTCAGCTACAACTCGCAATTGGGTTCAAATTAATGACTTAATAAATAATTATATATCTTGAATAAAAATATCTTTAATAAATAAATAAACCGATAGAAACAAATGCAAAATATAAACAAATAATTTAATTGAATAATATAACTCACAGATATAGAATACCATATAACTCAAATACAAAATATTACAGTATAAACAAAAAATAGAATTGTAAATATTGAAAATCTAAGACATTTCTACATGTTATAAGGCTTAGTACTATCTCATGTTTAAATTGTATGTGGAATTTATTAAGATCAATTCTGATAACACGAATATATTATGACCCGCTGTTCCAACTTGTACCTATGGTATATACAGGCTTATTAGCCCAACAGTTGAACACTTAGGGCTTAATAAAAAAAAAAGAAAACTTTTTTATTACAATTAAAATAATTAAAATTTCTAATTAATAAAATTTAAATTTAATTTTACAATAATTTGTATGTTTTACAATTAAAAAAATCTTAAGTTACTTTCAAATTCTGATAAAATTTGTTTTTTTCTTTAAATTTAAAAAAAAATCGCTTTTAATTAAAAAAAGTTAAATTAATTGCTATAACTTTTGATATTTACGCGTAATATTTTTAATTTTTCAATATTTTGTGTGTCTATTTAATTAATAATAATGACTAAAATAAAGTTAGTGATAATTTGTTTTTTTATTTTTTTTTTTAATTTAAATGAAAAGTAAAGTTTTAAAAGCGTTTTTTAATAATATTTTTCTTATCATTAATATTTTTTTTTTTATATTTTTTGATAAATGAAAAAAAAATTGTCCAGTAAAATATTAAGATGTTTAATACTTAAAAAAATAATAATAATTAGAAAAATTCTTTCATTAAATGAATATTTTATATGATCATCAGTTGCTAATTAATGAAAGAAAAGAAAAATAAGAAAATATTAAAGTTTTTCTTTAAGTTTTTTTAAGTGTTTATTTGAAAGAAAAAGTTTTTCAATTCCACTTTTTTTTTCTCTACTATTTTAAAAAGTTCGATTTTTAAATCAAAGTAAATCATTCATTAACTTAAAAGTGGACATTTCATTAAGGAAAAAAAAAATTCATAATTAGCTCAAATGTAACTATAGTTTCTTTTAAAAAATATAAAATTCCGTTTGTAATTTTTTTATTTTTTAAAAAAAAAACTTTGCGCCAGTTAATTTTCATTTAAAAAGAAAGAAAAGAAAATTAAGAGGTATTTGTAAGACTAGGTATTTTTGAAGATGGACAACTTAAATGTAAATTGTAAATCATGAAATTGTTAGAAATTTCAAATAAATATTGTAATTACTTCCAAAAGTAAAATTTTTTAAATGCAAGCAAAAAATTGGATAGCGGCAACTAATAGAGAAGTACTTTAAGGGATTTCTGCGCTAATAATTTTTAAGGAACCTCGTGTTCATATTTTTAATCCTGTTACTTAACACTTAAGTTTTAAGGAGTTTTTCGTCCTGTAATAGTACTGGGTTACTACAGGACTCATCAATGGGCTTGTAGTATTACATATTACATACACAAAGTCTTGATTAAATTTCGATTGATTTTAATAAATTAGAGAAAATTGAATGAAAATATTCTGTGAGTTATAAGCTCCAATTAAAAATTTTCGTATAGAATTTTTTAATTTTAACAAATAATGCAGCAGTAGACTCCTAATACTGATTTTAATTAAAAGTTATTGAAAAATCCTCTTTCCCCTTAAGTTTTTACTAATTTTGTACAAGTTGAAACATCCTTGATAGTTTTGAATGATACTTGAAGACTGAAAAATATTATTAGATTGAAACTATTTATTAGATGGAACAAATATTGATAGTCAAGCTTAGATATTATCTATCTATCTATTTTACAATATTTTTAGGGAGGAGTCAACTGCTGATGTCCAGTTTAGAAGTTACATAAAAACGGTCTTTCTAAAAAATATTTTAAATTCAGAATTTTCATTCTCACAAAAGGTGGGACCAATAGACAGGAAAAAACTTAGAAATACAATTCTTTCTAAAAAATTATATAAACATATTCAATAAAAACTAAAGAATTTTATTGAACAAGAATCGATGCAAATTACAATTTACAAATAAATTGCTTATTAAAAAGCAAAACTTTCTTAAAAATTTTTTTTTCTTTTAATTAATATGAAGGAAAAAAAATTAAATTATAAATTTTCAAAGAAAACAACCTATGAGTCCTCTGGAAACTTTCAGCTGCCATTAAAGTTTTAAAAGTTAGTCGAAACTTATTTTAAATTTTTTAGAGTACACTTACAATTCAATTTTTAATTTTTAATAATTAATTAAAAATTATTGAAAAATTTATGCACGCAGTATACTTATTAAATAGAATAACTAATGAAATGGCGGGTGTTGTAGTAACTCTATTGAAAAGATTGTAATATGAATATTGTAATGTATATCTGTTAGGTATAATATCTAATAAGATAAGCTTGTTATCATTTTAGAGGGAGTTCTGACGGAAAACCAGTTTTTTTAATTGGCAACTCATCAACTAACTCTTCTGTTGACTAATAAGCTTTTCTGTACCAAATAGGTACATGTTGGAACTGCTCAAACATATTATATTCTTAATATAAGGATTGATCATAATGAATTCCACATACAATTTAAACATGAGATAGTACACTAGGCCTAATAAAATGTAGAAACGTTTTAGATTTTCAATAGGATGAAATTTCGATTTGTTATATATTGTAATAATTTTATATCAAATTATAAAATATTTCTATATCTGCGAGTTATATTATTAAATAAAATTATTTATTAATTTTGTTATATTAATGTATTTTTTCTTAAAGGTATAGAATTATAATTATGGGTTATACCGTTAACTTCAGCTCAATGGGGAAGTGTAACTGAGCCGAAAACAAGATTAAAGTTTTTTTTTTTAAGTGCTAACTGTTAGGCTAAGAAGCCTGTCTATACCATAGGTGCATGTTGGAACGGGGGTTCATATTATATTCGTTAAAATGACAGACAAAAGTATGTAACCAACGCTTTTTAAAAAGCTGCAACTGGTTTAATTTAGGAGAATTATATCCAGAGGTATAACATCGGAGCTAACTTGGCCTAAGTGTGTCTGCAGCAGCGTCGTTTACCTACCTCTACCTAGCTAGAATTAATCTTAATGAATTCCACATAGAGTCTAAACAATGAAATTGTACTATACAATTCTATTTTGTTTATATTGTAATAATTTTGATTTTTACTAGGATTCAAACCCACAAATTTGGAATTTTAAAAAATTGAAATTAAAAATTAGAAAAATCTGTTTGATTCACATTATTTACCTTTGTATTAAATAATTTTCTAGTATACAACTACATCTATTGAAGTTCCAATAATAATTAATATGATGTTTAAAGTATTTTAATTATTTAAAAATATATATTTCAAGTATTCAAGTAAAGTATTTAAAGAATTCTTTACAAAATTACAAATAAATCAAACAATAGTTAAATACTACATATTTTAATCATCGAATTACTTTAAAGTCAAAATATTTCAATAAATTGAAATACTTATTTACTAAAATAATTTTTAAAAATTCTTTATAATTTTAAAAATTTTCAAATTCCCAAAATTCCCAAAATTAAAATTCTTGAATTTTCATTCCAAAAAAAAAAATACTTAATAAATTTTTTTTTTTATTATTTTACAATTAAAATAAAATTAATTTTCGAGTGGGAAATTTATAAATTTTTCATTTATAATTTAATCTGCGGACGACTACAATTGAAATAGTGGAATTAATACTACTCTAGTCACCCAACACAATTGGAGGAAGGAAGGTGGGTGGTACAATACAAAGGAATTAATGTTATTCAATCTAAATGTATTTTTCAAAAAATAAAATAATAAGAAAAAAAAACAACAACAATTAAAAAATGCAAAATTAAATAGAAAAAAAACAAAAAAACATTGTTAAAATAAAATGTTAAAAATAAAAATAACGGTATAATAAAGGATTTATTTTAATATGAACCAAATCAAATTTACAAAATTTTGAAAAATCTTTATTATACCCCTTTATTTTAACATTTTTACAACAACTCTTTTTTTTTCCAATTTAAATGGTTGTCCATTAAAAGAATAATACAATAAATACTTTTTGTTTTTTTTTTGGAATTATATATTAAATACCGTTAGAGAATTCTTCAAAAATTCTTTTTTCGTCCATTCCAAAATACTTCACCAAATTTACAACCACCATCACCTCCACACTCCTTTTTTTGAAATTTTTATAATTCCTTCATTCCGTTGTGGGACATTATTATTGTTATTTGGTTCAACCGCATCTAAAATTTTTATCCTAGCAGGATTTCATTGTTTTACGTTCTTTATAATTGTATGTATATATATATATATATATATATATTATTTCTTAAATTCCATGTCAGTTATAAGACAGAATAACGGTTTATTTTTTTTGTTTTTTTTTTGTAAATAACCATAATTAAAACCAGTTATTTTTTTTTGATTTTTTGTTTATTTGTGTGTGTATATTAGTTTATGAGGCGTAAATAAATCGTCATGGCAGTAAGTACACACTTATATTAGAAGAAAAAAAAAACAAGAAGGAAACACTGCTCTTTTTTTTTAAATCTAATATTCTGTTGTTATTTTGTGTTTTTAGCACACTTTCAAAAGATTTTGTAAACATGTACCTATCTAGGTTCACTCTGTCCATCCGTCCGTTCGTATGTTTTTATAAGCTTTAAAATTTTTTAAAATGTAAATTAATAGAGTTGCTATTCGGTCGTACTAAAAATAACCGTTATGCGAAACTTAATTTTTGTAAAATTTGTGACTCCCAATATCTTTTGAACGGCTCAAGTTAGAAACTTGAAATTGAATTAGGAATGGAAGAAGTTAAGTCCTCAAATATTAGTACGAGTCGGTTAGGAACATTACTTTGTTATGACCCCTGTTTAGGAGCTGTTAGGAATCGAACATTAAAATTTTGCTATTTTTAAACATCTGTACCTTGAATATCCGTCCAAATATTTTTTATCCAACACTGTATTTCAACATATGTCGAAGGTTTTTTAAAACTTTGACGGATGACAGTGCTGCAGCCCCCCCTCCCAAATTACGAAAAATCCCTATATTTAAATTGTAATTAGACAGGGTAAGATTTTTTAGAATCTCCATAAGTTTGTTTAGTAAAAATTTTGGAACCTTCCAGGACTATTTAGGACTTAAAAATTTCCATTTTTATAAATCAGTAACTTAGTCACCAGTGCATATATTCAAAAAATTAAACTGAGTATGAAACACTTTTTAATTTGGAAAATGTGCTCTTTTAAAAACCATCACTTATATAATTTTTATTCTTAATTTCTGAATCGAATTTTGTATGTTTTAATTGTTATTTTTTTTTTTAAATCATGTAATTCTATCAAATTTTTTTAATTTTGTAGTTCAACTGTTATGTTAAACCAATTCTTTAATGATGATAGTTAAATGAAGATGAGAAAAAGGTTAAAATGTACATTGTGTTGGGTAGAATTGTATCAAAATATTAGAGTAAAAAATTTTATTGAAAAAATAACCAAATAAATTTCATAATAAGAATAATAAATTCATTCACTGCGTCACTTGGATCATCTAGAACAGATCTGAATTTACAAGAGTAAGTTAGTAATAGCATCATCTGTGTAAATCTTAATTAAATCGATAGAAGTAAGTATAGCCTGCATTAAGATTCTAATTAAAGCATCAACAACAATAATATAATAAATAAGTTCATAAAAGTTTTTCACATCTACACAGATTTTGTTCAAATCATTTTTCCAAATCAACTGTCATCATTTGCATATTCCGTTAGTTTTAGAAATCGTTAAGAAATGAACCGTTATATTTATCTAATTATTTAAGCACACTTAAATTTTGACGATCGCCTGGAATTCGAAACATTACCACTTGGAATTTGAATATTAGTACATCTAACCGATGTTTACCATTGGCGTCGCATTTTAAATCGAGGGATCTTGGACTCAGACCCCTATCAAATTTTCTAAAATATAAAATTTATACAAGATATAAATTTATATCACAATATAAACTAAATAAACCTGTAAAATCTTAATTGGAAAGGAGTCAGCATGCTCGCTTATCACATTTTATTTGGTGACTTATTGAACCTAGGTAGGTAGGTAAGATGATCACGACCCTGCATCAAGGCCTCAATTTTGGTTTTATATCCAATCCAAAGAACTCAGGTAGGAAATCAATTCTTTAATCTTATATTTAGAAAGCTGGTTAAGGTTGTGGATAGGTGGTTGTCTGAGAAAGAGTAGTCTTACTCTGGAAATGACCGGATATCCGCAAAGAAAGTAGTCGATATTTTAACTATCGTTTCCTTCTTTTCAGCTCATGCAGGAGGTGTTGTAAAACATTGAACACAAATAAATAAATAAATATTAATAAATTTGATTATTAATAAAGCCAACTCTCTCCTTTCCTTTCCCTCCGCTCTCTTTCTTGTTAGTCAATTAAAATTTTTTATTCCTCTAAACTTAACTGTATTTTCTTATCCAAATTAAGTAAGAAAATGTAATTTTCCAAAAAAATTTCATTATTTTTATTTTCCTATTGTTTTTTATGTATAAAAAATAACTGTTTAAAAAAAAATAATAATAAAAGGTCGTGACGGTCATTTCGGTTAAGGACTTAGTTAAGAAAAATTCTTCAACACAAATAAAAAAAAAAAAAAAAACTGTATAGAAGGATTAAACGAATTTAAGAAGCATAAAATTTTCTTCCCTTTTTTCTAAGGATATAACTCTTTTTGTCTTAATTTATTCATATTAGATATTAGTGTGTTTGTGTATGAATCCTGGGTACATTTTATAAAATCTTAAGAATCTTTTTTTTATTTTATAATTTAAAATTCAAATTAACTTTAAGTCTTCATCTCGCGGAAAAAAACATAGCAATTGTAGGATTAGGGAAGTATATATATAAAGTTTTGTTTTTTGAAGCAAGTATTAGAAATTATAGATGGGCTAAATTTCAAGAGGGATTTAAAAAAGGGTTAAATTTTTTGAATTATATATTTTTTTTTTTGATTTTTATTACAAGGATATTTATTACAATGTTCCTTGTTTTTATTGTAATTTCTAAAATCTTAAATACCTAAATCTAATAATAATTTTAATCTTCTTTTAAAAAATATTTTGAAATTGGACATTGTTATAATGGGGGTAGTACAAGATTTTAATAAAAATATATATATAATAATAAAGGAATCATTTTTATAAAGAAAATTCGATGTTTTAATATTATGGATTTTCTGCCGAAAAGTCGGGGAACTGTGAAAAGTCCCATTATTTGTACCCAAATGTTGATGATTTGTACTAGTCAAAGTTAGTTTTAATTAGATGATTTTGTTTGTTACTGTGAGTTTAGACCAGGGGTTCCGGAACAAAAACCAAAAAATAGAGCTCCGATGAAAATAAAGTTCCTTACACTTTTACTATTTATTCTAAAATCACAAAATTACAATTCCCTGTTTGTTGGGATCCAGTAGCCGGGGATAACTAAAGTCCTGTAAGAAAAATTTAAAAAGTTCGACTTTTATGCCTGTCTCAAAAAATAGCCCTCAACAACTATGATGCCAGTTTTTAGGACTTTTTTTAATTTTATAGATGAGTTTGCTACAGATTCGTGGACTAGGTTTTTTTAAATCACATCTTCTTGCTGCCAAGATAGGAGAACTTTATTTTTTGTTCATTTCGAATTCGTTCTTCGGAAAAAAAATTTTTGTTTAGATCAATATTTTCGAAGTAGTCATTGGAACTTTTTCTTGTTTGGAAAAGTTAGAAGGTTTTCGTAGTTCGTAGTGAACTGACATGATAGATTTTCTAAGCAGACAGGGTGGCCTAAAAAATTTCTACTCTGAGTATGAGGCTCTGTTCTTTTTGAGAGAGCAGAAGGCGTCTCCTGAATAGTTATAAGATCTGGAATTTCGTAATAAAGGAATTCAATCATTCTTTATAGTTTTAAATTCGGGAATAAATCAAAGCCGTATGTATAAACTTACTCCTTTTAAATTCCAATTTGATTCGTCGAATTATTACTCTCTTTCTATTATTTATACCCATCTTTGCTTCACAACCAGTGTACAGGGCAAGCAGTTTCAGCGTGTCACTATCCCTAGGATATGTTTTCTCAGGTGCATTTGAAAGGATTCCACCATTTTTTGAAAAAGTATTCGTGACATATCTAATCGTTAAATAATTTCTACTTCTACTTCTTCTTCCACTTCCAATCTTAATTCAAATGATTAGTTATTACATGGATTACATATACAGTTTGTCGTATGGTTAGTAATTGCTAGGATTAAATATTGTTTTTTATATAAAAAGAAAATCAGTTCCGAATATTATTTAATTAATTAAGTATCTTTTATATTTGATAGACCAAAGACCAAAGACTACAGAATTAAACTATTTTCCTCTCAAATAAAGACAAAAAAAATTTTAACTAATTCCGTAAAATCAAATACAAATATAATATGTGCTTGCATTAACAAATAAAGTAAATATTTATCCAAAAAATATTCAAAAATAAAAAAATAAAACAAATAGAGAAGAAACTTCTTAATAATAAAGTAACAACCATCAAATTATAAATCTCTTTGATATAAAAATAATATTATTTTAATATTTTCTTCAATTTATATTGTATAATAAACTTTATTTTCATAATTAAATGAAATGATCCATATAATGAATTGATTCATTATATATTTATACATATATATTTGTATATAATAGATATATGTATCTATATATTTATATATCAAATTAAACGAGGAAGAGTGTAGTAGAATAGATTGTGCCAACTCTGGGGTGCATTTATGACCGTAATATACAAATTATATCATCCTTTAAAGTACTTTTGGTAAAATTTTAAATACGCAACGTATTAGACTTCCAGTTATGTATAAAAGTAAATATAAGTTGAAAGGCAGTTCTTTAAACCTCTTCCAGTACACCAACTATATTTTATTCACACCCTGGTTAGTAAAATTTACTACTATTGACAAAATTTCAGACATCCAGCTTTCGGTATAGAAGATGAAGTTGAATGACAACTGCTCATATAAAAGATGAAGTTATATGGCAACGACTTGAACCCAATGCACTACCCCAACCAAATTTTGCATGCACTTTGGCCTTTATGACTAAACTATTTTTGCCAAAATTTCAGAGCTCCATTAAATGTAGAGTAATGCACATATAAAATAAGACGTTGTATGTCAGCTACTCGAATTTGGTGCAAACTCCAAATTTTCCCCATCCCCCATAATCCTAAACTCCCAAATAATTTCCCACAATTTTAAAATCCTTTTATATTCCCATCCCTGTAGCCAAACTGTACATTTATATCACAGGTTCCTTACTAAAATTTGGTTCAAAAAGGGGTGTAGTTTTGGAGCCTGAAAGTCGCACACTACCCAATGAAATACCAGACAGTGGGGTGGCTTTCGAGCGTTCCATTCCCCAAAAAAAAAAAAAAAAACTGACAGGATTTAAAAAGCGATGACGGGTATTGCATAAAAACGAAAATGTTGAATTTCAAAATCCCAGCTCTTTTATTTTTTGAGGCAGACCAACGGACAAACAGATGGACGGGCGGATATACATAGCTAAATCAATTTACTTTTCGAATCTGATCGAATTCATACCTTTGAGTCTATATCTACCCTCCCTGCTTCTCTGCGTCACAAACGTAATGTCAGATTTATTATACCCTTTGGCCTATAGTCATTCGTGCATAAAAATGGGGGATGATATTGAAATGTAGAAAATCAAATATCAAATCAAATAAAGAATAATAATTTTCATTTAATTAATTTATTTATTTATATTATACGAATTTTATCCAAGGGTTTTTTTTTCCACTTTTCTTTTATTTTATTTTTATTTGAAAATATTCCGACATTCCGTACCAGCTAATGGTAATTTTAACTTCTTTGTGTGTTAAAAAAAAAGACCAAATGCATATTAAAATCATTAAAAGAAATTGTTTCTACCATATTTAATGTTATTATTAAAAGAAATGAAGAGAAAGTAAAATGAAAGATTTATATAGATATTCAAAGTATTCTTTTCATTATATTAAATATTATAATATTTAGCATAATTATTATGTAAAATAAGTAAAAAGTTTGTCGTGTGTTGAAGAATTTTAGATATAAAAGTTTAAAATACACAATCAAAAATTTAAGAAAGAATAGAGAATAAAAGTAAAACTAATACATTTATTTTCATTTACTTAATAACTATGAGAACTACTATTAACACAGTGGTTTGCAAAACTTTCTAAATTTAAAAAAAAACAGGAACAGTTCTGCCCGAGGTGATAGAAGATATAAGCTACAATGTGAAAAAATTTGAAATCATATGTTAGATCGTACCAGTTATGGCTGAAAAGAGTAATGTGTAAGGAGCTGATCTCCCATTCAAAGAGTTCAGTTTATAACTGAGTAGAAGTGGATATTTTTATCTATACTGACATGATTCAGCTACTAGGTACTTATCATTAAATTCAAACTTAGTTCTAAAACAAATTAAACTGGACATCCCTACAACCTTGAAATGATTAATGTTATTATTTAACTTTAAAGTTATTAGTCCTGGCTCTAGATCCGGATTTAACAAATTCCGCTTTCTCAATAACCCCTCTTAATTTAAATCCTACTTGTTCAAAATCTCCCTTTTTTAAAATCCTGCTTGATCAATACCCCACCCTGTCATATTTAAATCCTGCTTTTTTAAAATCTCGCTTTCTAAAAATCCGGCTTTTGTTAAAAAATCCCGCTTTCTTTGTGGAAATCCCTCTTTCTTTCGTTCGTCTGCACAAATTATACTAAACTCCAGTCTCATAAATTAAACCCACATTAAACCAGCTGGAGCTATTTTGAAACGCAATTCCTAGTTTAGGGTACTATCACCTGTACAAGTAGTTATTTATTATCTATCTAATATTTAATATAAACTATCTATCTAATATTTAATATAAACACAATATATGATAAATAAACAACTCCTCAAATGATCCGATCGAATATGCTCAATATTTACATAATGACATGATCGGAATTATACATTATACAGCATATGAACAGTGGACTTAAATTTCTCATAACTCTACGGAAACAGAATGTGATCTGATGACATAAAACTGTTCGATTGAAATATAAAATCTTAATCCTTTGCCGATTTGACATTTGCACTTATTATTAAATTATTTTAATATACACAATATTTTTTTTTTTAGATATGATCTGACCAGGGTTTGAACTCGTGACTTTTCGATTGAAAAGCCGCCACTTTACCAATGAGCTACCGGTCAGATGCAATCATATATTGGTGACGATTACTTTTAATTTACATCAAGCATATTTGATGTTTGAAAATTTTATAAAAATTTAATTTGTATTTTTCATTGACGTTTCTGAAAATAGAAAAATTTGACGTTTCTAACAAAAACAAGGCGCAAATTTTTAGGAACAAAATTTTTAACGTCCCTTGCAGTACTAAAAGATATTTACATAAATGCGTTGACATTTACAACATATTGACAATCAAACAATTTACGAATTTATGATTGATGCGTCATGATTATGAAAAAGTTTCTCACAACCGCATTCACTTTTATAAGAACCATAGGGCATTTATAAGAACCATATTATTAAATTAATGTAATATACACTATATTTTTTTATTAAATATGATCTGACCAGGGTTTGAACTCGTGACTTTTCGATTGAAAAGCCGCCACTTTACCACTGAGCTATGGATCAGATGCAATCATATATTGATGACATTTCTTTTAAATTTTAGTCATTCATTTAGTCATTTTAAATTTTAGTCATTCTCATCAAGTCATTTAAACTAAGTTCTAGTTTTAATCATTATTTTCATTAAGCTGTTCATTACTGGACTTTAGTTATTTTACAAGATTACAAATACACAAATGCTAAATTTAGTATGCCATCTATTATCTTGCACAAGAATTATTTATATATTAATTTATATTAGGGGCCTCGGTGTTGCGGTGGATAAGCATTTGGCGTATTAATCGAGAGGGGTCCGGGTTCGATTCCCGGTCAAGCTATACAATATTTACTTACAAAAAAAAAGATTGGAAAAATATTTTTTCTTTACAAATCAACATGGTGACCGAATATATATAGTAAAATATGAAGTCAATTTACGAAGGCATTAAATTCCAATAGAAATACTTAATATTAAATAAACTATTACGATATTATTCCACATACATATTTACGATATATTACTCCGGTCAGATAAAAATTTGTACCTGAGATCTACCAATTTCGAACTCAAAAAGTTTATGAATTTTTGACTTTAACAACCGTTACATTTTTGACATTTCAGAAAATGGCCGAACTGTATAAAATCAAGTTTATTTTTGACATACTGTACTGACTTTATCACACTGTACATTTTTTTGCATTTTCAAAATACCGTTTTCTTCATTTGATTTGAATTGTTTTTCTTTTATCGTTTTTCAAAAAATTTTCACAAAATAATTTTGAATTTTCTTTTAGTTTTTGTTTTTATTTTTTCTCTAAAAAAAATTTTTCCTTTCTAACTGTTTATTTTTTATATTATGTTGAAAATAATCATAAATCATATACAGAAAAAAAAAAAATAAAAACAATAAAAAGAAAAAAATTAAAAAAAAAAAAACAAATAATGAAAAAAATAAGATAATAAGATGAGACTATTAAGAGATTCATTTTTTGTTTTTTGTTCTTATTTTTAATTTTTTGTTTTTTGTTTTTTTTTTTGTAAAAGTTATTCTTATATTTTTTTTTTTATTATATATATATACCATACACTAACACCACGACCCACCACCACTCATTAGGGGTCGTTACGAATATGAAAGGTTAATGATAACACGTTCACAAGGAATCTAAAGTAATAATATAAGAATTCTCAGTTACTTGTATTTGCCATCTCTTTCATTTCAATGTTTAAGTATATTAAGGTGTATAATAATGTATGTATTAGAATATAAGTATGTGTATATATATGTATATATATATGTATGTAACTAAATACAATATGAATATAACCATTAATTTAAGAGGAAAACCATAAAAAATTATAAAAAGAAAAGGAATCTTAAAGAGAAGGTGATTTTAAATATTATTATTAGTATTATATTTTAGATGAAGATACATATTTATTTTATACCCCCATCTGCAGTTTTTTTTTTTTTTCTATAATTTGAAAAGTTATTATAAAAGAAAAGATATATGTTTATAAATATATATATATATATATATATTTATAGAAGTATCATCTTCATCTGGTATCTTTTGGTAATATTTAAGAAAAGTCAAGCTATAAATGCCAATAAATTTTAAGAAAATGAATTGCTTGTAATAATAAAGCAGCTCCATATTATATACTTATATATGTATGTGGTGTGTTTCTTGGTTACTTGGTGAATTTTTTGCCAATTTAAGAAGTATATGAAATATATATTTTTTTTATAAAGCACATAATAAATTGCACCTAAATCTAAATTAAAAATAAATCCAATAATTCTTAGTACTCTTAGTTTTGCTTCTGCTTCTTGAAAGTTTTTGAGATACTGAAGATACATTGGTTATATATATCTGAAGATACTTTAGTTATATATACTGAATATACTTTTGATATTCGGGATTTTTTTTTTCAAGGATATGTTCTTTGGTTTTTGCTTTCAGTATCTAAGAAGAGTATTTGTTTCTCAATACCTTAGTATCTCAGTATCTGACTTAAATTTCTTCTACTATGAGGGGGGTGGAACTACATTTAAAATATATCAGAAAAACAAAATTAAAAAAAAAAATTTCCAGTGATTTTGAAAAAAAAAAAAATTCCTATAGAAAAAATCGACGCGTTTTATTATAAAAACGAATTGGAAACGTGATATGAATTAAGGTGAAATTAAAATATGGTCAACTTTAATATTTAAGTTTAAATAATGATAGAAATTACTAATGAAATATCCAGAGTTCGTTTAAATTTTAAATGGAAAAAAAAAGTCAAATGGTAATGATGAGTCCTTCATTATAAGAATTTGATTGTATTGTTAAAGGACGCGATGATATGGATTGTTAAATTTTATAATATCCAATTATTTTAATTTTAAAGTAAAATAAATGTTAATTAGAATTCTGAGTATTTATTTTGGTTTTGTGTTTGGGAATTTTTGATTTTTATAATTCAAAATTAAAAAGTTGAACAATGTCTTTAAAATAGTTTATAAACGTTAGAATAAAAATGGAATATAATGTAAATATTTGAAGCTAGAGCTCTCCAAATCGCACTGGCGTATCTCGATATAGTGTAAAATAGAGTTATACGTCTTATGATTGATTCCAGTGTTCCCTAAACACTTACTCCATTTAGCTATCGGTGCATCGTCTGGTTACTAATCCTGTATTATAGATACCTAGGACGAACGTGCACCTGTTCCAAAGAAATCAAACAATTAAGGTTTTGTCTTAAAGATATCCAAGAAAACAAGGAGTGCGACAGATACTCATTCCTACAATTTTGAATTAGTAAGATGACGAAACACGGCTTATGGAAATTCACGTACATCGCGATTCTGAAATCAGTTATCATAAAATGTGATTTCTAAATTTGGTAATTTATATAGGTACGATCTAAAATAGTTTAAGAAGAAGATTTACAACCATCTTCATGACAACTTTTTTCTTTATCAAACTTAATCCCAATCCCAATTCCTTTATCCTATCTTCAAATTTTCTTTCCTAATCGCGATCCTAAAAACCTAACGTTACATAAGTATTGATAATGTAGTCCAAGTTTGCCTTAAAAAATTGTGTGAGGAGGTGGTTTTAGTCAGTTAAAATCCAACACTACCCAGTTGAACCTCATACAGTGATTCCGAGCGTCTCTTGATGCTTTCCATCAACCCTTGAAAAACAAACACCTTTTGTACTTTTTTAATATAATTTAAACATGAACCTCTTTCCAAATTTTGGAATTTGCATATCCGGAGAACTTGAATGGAACCAGCAAAAAGTCGTCGTCGACTGAGTGCCAGGTGTTACAGAACAGAACAATAAATATAAAGTTAAACTCTCTAAGGCTTAGTTTCAAAATTATAACCTGGAAGAGTGCAAAAACAACAGAACCTATGGAAATGTCTAGTGTTGACTTTATGATCCTTAAAGTAGTAAGGAGAAGAATATCTGGCGAATCTAAAAGCAGGACAGTTGCTGGATCATGAAAGTTATGATTTACTGAAATAGTAGGTATTCAGGTGTCATTTTGCGTTTATTTACCGTTCAAAATAATTTTCTGATTCTATCTTTAGGGTTAAAAGATTATTTTAAGGAAGGTTGTTTAGGGCTTGAGGAATAGAAAAATTTCAGGGTCTTCATTAAAACAAATTTACAGTTTAAGACATCCATACAATACATCCATACATTTAAGGTTTGTATAACAAAACAATGATGAACTTTTAATTTTTTAATTTATTTTTTTCAGTTCTCAGAACAATAGGACATCAGAAAGTTTATTTTTATTGAAGTACTCACATACACATATGTATAAGAATTATCACTCATATATTTACAAGTCAATTGAACAGCAGTAGTTAAAACTTATATAATATCTATATTAAATTATAAAACAACCCCCTTTATTTTTTCTAAATTGATTCCAAATATTTAAATCCGTAAAAGATATGTACATATAAAAACAAATAAAGGTTTTTTGCTTTTGTTGCATTGTTATTGGACTTGTTTTATGGTTTTTTGTTGAATATGTAGTTACATCTTTTATTTGTTTTATATTTATATTGTTAAATGTTATATGTTATAATATATGTTTTTATAACTACTTGTAGGAAAAAAAAAATATGTCACCCTTCTTAATATTTTCCCAAAATTTTAATAGACACATGTTGATTTCTTTTTAGACAATTGATATCATCCCATAACTGTATATAGTCTTCAAGTTTCGGATATGTGAAAATAATTCAATAGAATTTTTTCTGGAGATTTCATGGGGTAAATCCAGAATAATAATGAAAAAGGACGTACTATACTCTTTTAGTACTTTAATAATTGATCAAGTAATCGAATCCTTGTAATGACTGCTTATAGTTACCAATCCATACTGAGTCCATAATGTTCCAAACCAGTTTTTGTAGGGAACAAAGGTGTCAATTACGTGGTACCAATATTAAAATACTTACTTTACTTGTGAGGTACTACAAATCATAAGTCCTCGGCTTGATTTATTATATTCTTCCACTCCTCTCGATTTTGTGCAGATCTCCTCCAATTAATGATGTGCACTATTTTTTAAGTCGGTCGATATCTCATCTGCCCAACGGAGGTTCGTTCTTCCTTGACGTCACCTTCCTTGATGTATGGCTTCAAATATTCTCTTGACTGGAAAATACATTGACATTCGTTCGACGTGACCGAGCCAATGAAGGCGTCTAGTTTTGACTTTCTTGGCTATATCAACGTCATTACACAATTCATAGACTTAGGCATTATATTTTCATCGCCAGACCGCGTCATCTCTTGCAGGAGCATATTTTCTACGCAGAACTTTTCTTTTTAAAATACCTAATGCTAGCTCACTTACTTTATGTAGTGTTTACTGTTCTGAACCATACCGCAGTACAGGGATTATGAGCGATTCATACTGTAGCATGATAGGAGTTAAAACCAGACGCTTTGGTATTACATGATTGGAGTTTTGAACCAAGCTATTTTTTAACAAACTGAATTAGCAACAGCTTGTTATGGTAATTCTACGACATATTTTAACATTTTCGTTATTTTTGGTGTTAATATTGATGCACATGTAGAGAAATTCCCTAACTAACTTAAGATCTTATTTACCAACAGTGATAATGCGTTCAATAAGAGGATGATTTTACGCTGAATTAGCTAATAACATATATTTTATTTTGTAAAAATGTAAAACTTAAATTTAATGAATTAAAAGAAGCTCCTCATTTTTGGAATTAAGGTATCGAGTAGACGCCATTTAAAACTGTAATTAAATATTAACTGTAATTGTGCAAGGATTAGTGATCAAATGTAAATTGTGTAGTTGAGTCTAGTTAAGGTTTTAAAACTAATTTCGAATCTCGAAATTACAAAATTATTTGATCTGAATTCCTTCAAATTAAACAAAATGAGATTGCCCCCCAGTTATACTATTTTGACACTTATCACTCTATTAACCAACAAACACATATCAAGATGTAAATTTCGAAAATAAAAGTTCATGGATTTAACAATCAAATAAATTTTATGTGTGGGAATGATGACTACAAATGATAATTTGGTGTTTGTTTGAACTGTAAAGTTATAAGTTGAGTTATTTTTGTACTTTTGGTTTGGTTGATGCTCTCTGATCCTTTTTAATAGGGTTGAACACATCATAATACATATATATGATATCAATAAACAATTTATATAACATTAAATACATAATATATGTTGTATATAATCATTTTAAAATAAATTCCGGATGTTTAGATCTTAGCAAAATCTAATATGTGTGCATATAATAATTTGTGCGGTAATGGATTTTATTTTTTTTCATGATTCTTCGGAAATTTTTCGGAAACTTTCAATTGTTTTTTTGATTTTGTAAGCACAAAAAAAGTATTAAGAAGGATATGGAATACACAAAAAAAAGGGTGTCAAAATTATCACACATAGACAATTATAAGATATTTTATCTTCAAATAAAAACGCCTTAAAGAATATAAAATAAGAAAAACAAAAAAAAAATTAAAAGATTCCTTTGATACACACTTAAAGGCGCGCATAGACACTTAGTAAGATATGTTCTAAGTACATTTTGTGGTGCCAATAATCTGATTATGGAAACATTTTAAAAGAAAATTTATTGTTTTATCTTTCATTTATAATTTAAATTCGTATTTTTGAAAATGAAAATATTATTTATTATTTAAAATGATTAAAATTTATTGGAATGGGGCCCATGTATAAATTCTCTCATAGTAAAGAAAATTCTTATTAATAGGATTTTAAAAATTTGCTTCAATCAGTTTAAATTGTATTTAAGAATTTAATTTAAGAATTAAATTTGTTTTTGAAAGAGAGATCTTAAGATATTGAATGTGCGTAAATTATTTATAAAATTATTTAATTTTTAATATTATAAAGGTGAAAATAAAGGTGATACATGATTAATAAATAATATGAAAACTCTTTAGATTTTAATTTATTTGAAAATGAATTTTTCAATTGATAAAATCTTATTTAAGACTGCCATTAGAAAATTTATTACTCTTTTCAACTCTTTCCAATTTAATTTCATTTAAAACTTTAATCATATGTTAAGGATGTAATTATTGATAATTGTATCTTAAAGCTGTGATATATATTATTTAATTAAAATTTCTATTTAATTTATTAAAAGTTAAAGAGAAGTTTTTAACCCAAAATTTTTCTCCAGCGAACTCTTCAATAATTAAACGCATTACCCCCTCATTCTTAAACTTTATCTCCTCCTTCACTAAACAGTCTCACTTCAATTAGACTCCACTTAGGTTTAGGCTCTAATGTTAAAGGTAAAAATGTTCTATTTTATTATTTAAGTTATGGTTTACCGAGGAACTTTTGTTTTCATGGGCTTAGAACCGGAGTTGTTACAAAAAATTTTGCGAATTTTCTATTGATAAAATCCCATTTAAAACTAACTACCTAGATGGTTAAGTGGAATTAATTCGAAAGTATTTATAATTTTTCCAATTTTTCATGAAAGAGGTCCGAATTCCAATTCAAAAAAAGCGAAAAAAAACTTTTAATTAATGACTTGACATTTAATAAAAAATACATAAATATAACAAAATAAACAATTGCAAAATATAAACAAATAATTTAATTGAATAATATAACTCACAGATACAGAATACCATATAACTCAATTATCAAAATTGTACAATATAAACAAAAATAGAATTGTCTATTCTATTGCAAATCGAAGACGATTCTAGATGTTTTAATTCCATGTTTAAATTGTATTTGGAATTCATTAAGATTTTAATAATAAGAATAATATAATATGACAACCCTGTTCCATCATTTACCTCTAGTATAGATAGACTTAATAGTCTGTCAATCAGACGAATAATTAGCAATTTAAAGAAAAAACAATATTATTTCCTCTTCCATCAAAAAATTTTTCAAGGACCAACTTTTGATATCTATTATATGGGACTACCTTAAATCGGTTTTTTAGACAAGATTGTTTTACAGCGGTAAAAGCCCGCGTCTTTCAAAGTTCATAATTTTTAAAAATTAAAAAACAAGGATAAATTCTAAGTTATTACACTTTGGAAACCCTAAGCAGACCAGAGACAAAATTTTGAAGTTCATTCATATTAAAACAATCAATGGTCTCCGCCATAGGACGTATGACTTTAGTTTACTTTTAAAATATGGAAATTTATACAATTACTTTTACCAGTCCTCAACATTTGTTGCATTTTTCTCTTCTCCAGTCTGAACAGTTCTAATTACTCTCGCAAGTATTTTTGTTTAGTTATTGTTAAAAATAAAAATGAACTCTTTTTTGAAGGAGGGACAAAGCTGTATTTTAATTAACTTTCAGTTACAATTAATATCTAAAAATCAATTAAGTAAGCGATTTCTTAAATAAATAATTTTAAAATTGTTATTAATTATTTTATTTATTTATTTATTTATATTATTTACCTTAACTAATTTAAATTATTTAGTATTTTGCTTAAAACTAGCACTCGCCTTTAAAACCTTCAGTTAAATAAATTTTATAATTTTACCAAAAATTTTTAAAATTAAAAATACATCTAATCATCCAAAATAGTATTTAGTATTACAAAACATAATTACATTTTATTTTCATTATTTTAAGACAACTCCTACAATATAATCTTTTAAGTAATCTCTTTCATTTTTCTAGACCACACCCATATTTTTTTTTGCAAAAATGCCAAAATATAAATGAAAATTTTTCTCAAAAATATACAATATACACAAAAATAAATTATAAATAAAATCCTAAATAAAAAATCTCAAGATGAAAAACTATTATATTCATTTAATATAACCATATAATACATTTCTATATATATATGACAAACATAATGTATATCCTACATACTTTTATTCCATATTTTTCATTTGAAAAATTGTTATTTTTATCCAAAATAAAAAAAAAAAAACTTTACTTAAAATATAATAAATAACTAACATTTATTATATACCTTACATATATATATACATCACCTGTTATATACAAAAATATAAAGAGATTTATTATACATACATTAATAATAAACAAAATATATATAAAATATAGTTTAGTTCTCAAAAATAACTCGTCCTTTATTAAAAGAATAGAAGTAGAAAATATTTATATAGGAGTAGTTAGTAAATTCTTTTTCGGAAAAGCTTTTCTTCCTTTTTTTGTTATCCTGTTTTATTTTTTGTTTTTTTTTTTTGTGGTTATTGTATCATCTTTCCTTTTTCTTTTTGTTTGTTTCTTTTTTTTTTTATTTTGTTTAATTCTTAGTTCAAAATGGAGAGAACAAAAGACCAAAAAAAAATAAAAAAAAAAAAAAAATAAATAAAAAGGAAATTGAAAATGTCAGTATTTTATATCTTCAGTTTTATTCTATTTATTTCTATATAATAGATAATATAGTATATATATTCTTATATTCATAACTATTATTTTAAATAAAAAAACCATAACAAAAGTTTTTCAGTTTTTCCGGTCTTCTAACGGTAAAAAAAAAAGAAAGAGAGAAAGAAATATGATAAAATTTAGAAAGAGAAAAAAGAATGACAGAAAGAAAAAAAAAAAACAATTTATATTCTAAAGTCCTTGTTTAAGCCGACCATAACAATCACCACCATTTAAAAATCCTTTTTTTTTTTTTATTACCGTTTTAAAATGAGAATAACAGTATTTTATATAAAAAAAAAAGATAACAGTAATGAAAAGAAAGAGAAGGCAAAAAACTAAACAATTTCGTTTTTTTTTTGGTTTTTATATATTTTTTAAATAACTCTTATTCTTTATCATACTTAACTATTTTATGCTTATTGTTTTGGTTTTTTTTTCTTTTGTACAAACAATTGAAATTGAAATAATACCAAAAAATTAAAAATATTAAATTAGGAGGGTTAAGGAGGGGCGGCGGACAAGGAGTGAGTTCGTTTCATATTTTTTATTTACTTAAAAACTAAATTAAAAAAATAAAAATATTATATTAGGGATTTTCTTTTTTTGGGGAATATCCAAAAATATTTTAAGAATATATTTTACAGAATATGGTTGAAAGTTCAAATTATTTTTAAAGTATGTATATATTTTTAATTGTTTTTTCTTTAGGGAGTTAGAAACATTCAGCAGCCCCCAGAATATCCAAACCTCTTGGTAGTGCAACACTATTTATTTAAATAACTTTGGATCATCAGGTGTTTCAATAACTGTGTGTTATCTGACCAATAGCACAGTGGTGAAGACGGCGCCTTTCATGTGGAAGGTCTCGGATTCGAACGGTCAGACCATATGTAATAAAATAATACAATAAAATAATATCATAATAGTTTATATCGTAATATAAAATAAGATTTAATAAAAATATATAAATAATTCTTGTGATAGATAATAGATGGCGCACATAATTAACATTTGTGCATTCATAATCTTAAAAAAATAGCTAAAGCTAAGTAAACAACGGGTTAGTGAACATTTCGATTAAAGAAACTGAAGTCTAGTCTAAATAAACTTGGGAATGCTCTATAATCCTTAAAGAAGTGGAAAAGGAATTAAAAAACAAATATCTGTGAGTTATATTATTAAATTAAATTATTTTTTCATATTTTGTATGTAACCATATAATATTAAAATATTTTTTATTTAAAATATAATATAATTATTAATTATTAGTTCTTTCATTAATTTGAGCACAATAGCGAATGGTAGCTAAGCCAATTTAGAAAACTAGATAAGTTTTTATTCAATATTACTGAAAATCGAATTGGAATCTTCCGAATGATTCTAACCGGTACTCATTATTAAAACTATGATGAATAAGCAAGCACCTGAATAAAAAATGAAACGACAAAATAGAAAAATGTCAAAATATAAACATAAATTTAATAGTATTGGATCCTATACATAATCTTATCATTTAATTTATTTATAGTTATTCTGAATCTATGACAAAGCTTATGTTAAAAAAAAAATATTGAATCATGTCTTGAAGCTTAAAGTCGTAATTACAGAACAGTACGAATTATCCAATAAGTACTTAAGAAACAGACCATAAGAAGAATAAATCAAGTATTACTTGAGAATAACTTCAATAAATTTCTTGAAATTGTAAACTTTAATTGCAATGCTCAAAAAAATTATATTCTGTTAAATAATTCATTTTTTCAAATGAGATTGTCCCACCTTAGAATAAAACTGTCAAAATTTCTTAAGTAAAAATATTAAATACCATTTTCTAAATTTCCTGTAAAATATCACAAATACAACAACAAAACAATAGAAAAAATCATTTAATCAAATTTTTAAAAAAATATATATACATTTTTTTAATTTTATAAAAATATTTTTATACATTTATATTTATTTAATTTAAATTTTTTTTTACTCCTTTTATTTCTTTGTTTTTTTTTTTGTGTATTATTATTGTTTTAAATATAAATGACAGTAATAACGGTAATAATCTTTGGCCTTTGTCAAAAACAAAAAAATTTTTAAGATAAAATATTTGAAATGATTTTGTTTTCTCTTTCTGTTTTTGTAAAATTCTATCTCCGTTCTTTTTGTTTTTTTTCTTTTAAATTTGTTTAGAATTGTCAAAAAAAAAAAATAATTGTACTTTGAAGGGGTATTTAAAAAATGGTTTAAGCATTTTTTGTTTAATTTAATTTTTTCAAAGGTGGAAATAGAATTAAAGGAAAAAATAACGGTATGTTTTAATTGTTATAGCTTTTATTTAAGGAAAAAATATATATATATGTATATAAAATAATATTTCATGTAATTAAAAGCGTATTAAAATGAAATATGAATGGTTATGATTAACTGATGACTTAAAAGTTATTTTATTAAATGAAGAACGCATTATTATTATTTTGACATTTAAATTAAAATGTGAAAAGTATTAAAAGAGTGTTTATTAAGTATATAGTACTTTAAAAATAATTTTGTATAATAGTTATAATTTTTCATTTTTATTTAAAGGAAAATATTGTAGTAGTAATTAAAAATGCTTAAAAAAATGTGATAAATGTAAAGGTAAACAGGAATTTAGAAAAATAAGCCTTTTATTTTAAATATTTTTATTTTAGGTGAGAGCAGTTTAAAAAACTTCAAGAAATATACACAATCTTCTTTTGATGTATGTATTGTAAAATTAAAAGATTTACAAAGCAGAAGTGTTTAATTTTAAGCAAGTTATATTACAATAGCAAATTTGAAAGAAAGTGTATTAGATCTTATTCTAATATAAACAGGAATTTCAAGAGCGACTACAATAATTTTTACTCTAATAAATACTTGTACATAGAACCTAAAATCATTATAATAGACAATTTTATAATAAAATTGGTCAGAAACCACTATGAAACAGCACAAAACACTCCAGAAATGGTTTAATATCACATATATTCTACCACAATATGGAATACATTAGAAAAACCTTGCTCACACGCATTATAGCCCCTGAGCATTTTATCTCTCTGGACAAAAAAGAACTATACTCAAAACAATAATCATGTCCCCCTATCATACCATTATAATAGACGGGCTACATACAAAGTCATAGAATACAATCCAGGACGATATAAACAGAGAACATCTGAGATACGATGTCAATACCAGACATAGATAAATTACTAAAAAGGAATTATTTGTGGTTGGAAAACACTTAAGATTAGTTCAAAATAAAAAAAATTAGATTTAAGTATTTGATACAAATTGTTTTAAATTAGATTAAGATATTTAAGTTAAACTAAGTTTTAATTAAAAAAATGAATAGTTATTGGTTTTTAGGTTCCTTAGTTTTTCCAATATTTATAAGAATAATATTAAGTTTACAATTTAAATTGATTCTAAAAATAAAAATAAAGTATCGATTATTAACATTTATTAACATAAAATTTAAAAAAACGAGGAAGAGTGTAGTAGAGTAGACTGTGTCAACTCTGGGATACCCGTATGACCGTAACATATACATTATATCATCCGGTTAATTACTTTTGGCAAAATTTCAAACATTCAGCTTTATTAGGTGTAGAGTAATGCTCATATAAAAGAAGGAGTTGTATGGCAGCTACTCGAACCATTTGCAGCAGACCAACCAAATTTTGCAGTAACTTTGGCCATTACACTTAACTATTTTTGGCAAAATTTCAGACACCCAGCTTCATTTGGTGTAGTGTAATCCTCATATAAAAGAAGGAGTTTTATGGCAGCTACTCGAACCCTCAGCAGTAGACCAACTAAATTTTGCAGTAACTTTGGCCATTACACTAAACTATTTTTTGCAAAATTTCAGACACTCAGCTTCATCAGGTGTAGTGTAAAGCTCATATAAAAGAAGGAGTTGTATGGCAGCTACTCGAACCCTCTGCAGTAGACCAACCAAATTTTGCAGTAACTTTGGCCATTACACTAAACTACTTTTGGCAAAATTTCAGACACGCAGCTTCCATAGGTATAGAGTAATGCTCATATAAAATTAGAAGTTGTATGGCAGGTACTCGTGGACCAAAATGGCTGAATTTAAAACTCGATTCCGTTTTTTGCATAAAAACGAATTTGTGAAAATTTCATAATGCTAGCTCCTTTACTTTTTGAGTTATCGTGATGACGGACGGACGGACGGACGGACGGACGGACATACATAGCTAAATCGATTTATTTTTCGATTCTGATCCGATCCATACACTTGAGTTTAATCTACCCCCCCTCCTTCTCTGCGTTACAAACGTAATGGCAAATTTATTATACCCTTGGACTATATAGTCATACGGGTATAAAAAAAAAATTATGCAAGTTAAATACCTATGCATAAAAAATCAAAAAATAGCATACCGATCTTTTATTTCCTCCTAAAAGTATGCTCTTTATTAAAACAGCAGTGTGTCTATTCATTGTTGATCGACCAAATAACAGGTAGTATTAGGCTAAATTAAAGTATTAAAAAATTATTAATCACATCGACTAGAGATAAATTGAAATCAGATAAAATATTTTGTGAATTTTGCTAAGTGTTATGCTCCCAAAAAACCACAGTTTAAAAATTTCTATCATTAATAATAAAAATTTTGATTTGAAATGGTTTTGATTTTTATTGAATCCATAAATTAAAAATTTTTTTAAGACTTCAGAAAAACGTAAAGAAACGTTTATTTTCCAATACAAAGAAGAAAATTCAGTTTTTTTCCAAATTAAATCCAAAAAAAAATAAAATTTTTCCTTAAAAATCATCAGAATTCATATTTTATAAAAGGAATAATAAATATTATACCGTGATTTATATATTTATTTATTCATTCCATTTTTTATTATTATTCAATTGTATTCTAAAGATACTTTGAAAAATTTTACTTTGAAATGAATGAAAATAAGAAAAAAACAGCAAGTTCTATTTATTTTCTTTTTAAAAGTCTTCACTAATCCTGTCTTTTATAAAAAAAAATAATAATTTTTTTTTTTAAGGATTCACATTGATTTTTTCTCGATAATTAATCATCTTATATACATTAAAAATATATATATATATATATATTTATTCTTTACTGTTTCATAATCTATCTTATGAATAATTTCTAAAGATAATTTTCATTAAAAATATGAGTAAACAAAAAAAATTTTTTAAATTGAATAACGCGAAAAATAACAAGATATCATGTTTTGTTTTGTTTTTTTTTTTTAATATAAGAGCGGAAAATTCTCTTAATGAAAAGGAAAATATACGCGTGGACAAAATAATCCATTCATCCTTAGAGACTTTAGAATATACAAAAAAATATAAAATTTAAAAAAAATAAAGTGAAATCTTAATTTCTCTTTGGTTTATTCTTTTTTTTTCCTTGTTTTGTTCCTTTTAAATAAAAGAAATTAAAAGAAAAGTATCCTTCAACGATTTTGTTTGTTCTTCTTCGATTAAAAAAAAAAAAAAATAAAAAACAAAAAAAAAAAATTATTACAAAAAAAAATTCATATTTTTATACTTTGATTTAAAAAATTAATCCCTCTAAGAATAAAAAAAAAATTTTCTAAAAAAAAAATTAAAATCAAAGATGAGAAAAAGATGAGAGTCTTGTTAGGGTTACCATATATATTAAATATTTTAAAAAAGTGCTTACATTGATGGGTCTATAACATAAGGATACTTTTGTTCGACAATAGTATTTTTGGTCGAACCAAGTTGTTATCGAACATTTTCCAGTGAACGTATTAGTACAAAAATGATAAGGAGATGAGAGTATTTTTAGGGTTACCATATATTCTAAATATTTTAAAAAAGAACTTACATTGATTGGACTATTACATAAGGATACTTTTATTCAATAATATTATTTTTCATCGAATCAAGGTGTTTTCGAAGATTTTCCAGTAGACGCATTAGAACATTGAACGATATTATAGCAACCGATTCAAAATCACTTTACTTCATCTCAAAGTGTTTGTAGTAAATAATTCTATCAGATTTCAAGGACAGTTCGAATTAAATTGAATGTAAGATATAAAAAATTTAAATTTTGATTGAGGTTTTTAAAAATTTTTATTAAATTAACTATTGATTAAAATATCTTTATACTTGATTTAGTTTTAATGTGTTTTATACCTTATCTACAATGAACGCTTTCGTTTCGCTCTCTACATGTAGCTATCCGTAAAACTAAGTTAAATGTATTGAATTAAATGAAAGTGTCTACAATAGACTCTGTTCTGATGCAGTCATTAAAAAAGTTGTTTAACTTTAAACTTTTCCCCTTTATCTACCTATTAAAATGTCAAATAATTGAACTTTGAAATATATTTTGAAATTGAAAAAAAAAATGTAAAAGTAGTAAAATTATTAATTTTTTTTATGTCTAGGGTTAAATAATATCAAACCATTATTCAAAATAGCTATAAAATAAACTTTGACCTATTGAATATAATAATTGAATCTGACTACGTAATGAGTGGGAAACGAGAGCGAAATGAGAGAGCGTCATAGGCTATTAAGAGAATTATGATTCTGACGATAATGTAATTTACTTTATATTAAAATTCCGTTGTCTTTCAATTGCATTTTTCTCTAGTTCAGTGATAAAAATAAATTAGAAATGCACGCTTTAAATAAAATCACTATGCTGGTGAATTCAGAATTAATTTTTAATAAAATTAATTAATAATCGGTTAATCGTTTTCTAATAAAATTAATTTAACCACAATATTCCTCAGCAATCTAAGTTCCTGTTTCATCTTACGGCTCTACTCCCGTGTAAAGTAATTTCTTGTAGTTTTAAGCTCTATGGAAGGTGTTACAATCAATGTAGTTAGACGCTTGCGTACCTAGCTAAGAAAAAAAATTTATCCACTGTTGACTTAAGTGCTTCCAATACGTATACGCCAAGTATGTTGTTGTTGTTATTTTGATATGGGGATAGCATGTGCCATCTTAACAAGTAGTCCTTGCAACCCTGTTGTGCACCCACTTTCAATACTTTTTATCAGTTTATAAATAATATTATTTATTTTGTTTATATTATATATTAGTATATTTTTAAATTATATTTGGTCACCATGGGGATTTGTAAAGGAAAATTATTTTTCAATAATTTTTCCAATTAAAAAAATTCATGACCCGTAACCCCCCTCGGCAAACCCGCACCCTCTCGGTTTGTTAGAGAAATGCTTAACAACTAACCTACCGAGGCCCCTTTCAAGTATGTTACTAACAAAAAAGGATCCCTAAAGATATTGATTTCAAAATTTTTAATTGTACTCATTGATTAAATATATGAGTATTTAATAACTTGTAATCTACAACGCAGCTCAAGTCTATTTTATATTATAAAAAAAATTTTAAAACAATTGAATCACAATTTTTTTAAACTAGTTGATATTTTTTAAAAATTACATCTGGCAATCCTAAATAAATTCAAATCAAAATTGTATTGAATGTAGTTTTAATTTTACTCATTGAAATCAAGTTACTTCCTTTTTTCTTATTGTTATTATTATTTTTTTTACTTTCATTCCTTAATTTGGACAATCTTCGAAAAAAAAATTAAAAAAAAAAAAAAACAAAAACCAAAACAAAAGAAAGATTGAACTAACGAAGACACTTAAAAAACTTAAGCCCTTCGTTAATCTCCGCCATTAGTCCTTTCTGATAGAAAAAAAAATATTTACAAGTATATAATAGAATTGAACTTATGTACAGTATTTTTTTTTGTTTTTTTTTTTTGATTTTTATATTTAAGGAAATTTTAAGGGTATTTTTTTATGACTTTTTTTTTTTGTTTTTTTATTGTTTTTCTTTTTTTGATGAGAAAAATACAATGAAATAAAGACCATCAACCACCATTAAATTTTTTTTTTAAAGTGATAGTATCCATTTAATTTTTTCAAAACCGTAACAAAATTGTGGAAAATTAAAAGGACATTGAGGAGAGAAAAAAAAAACAATAACAACAAAAAGAATTTTTTATTTAAAAACTTAATTTTTTAGTGATTAGAAATGCAAACATCGCACAAACGATATTCCAATATTTTTAATTTCAGAATTATTCTAGAATAAGAAAAACTACAAAAAAAAAAAAAATAAAAAAAAAAAAAGATTTTATAAGAAGGACATAAAAATGGAACAAAGGAAGGAAAACAATTCGAGAAAATATTTCTGATAAAAATATTAATTTAAATGAAAAGAAAACATAGATTTAATTTTAAATATGAAATTTTAAATATTTTAAAATATTTAAAAAATTTTAATTAAAGTTGTGAGAAACTAAAGGTTTTTGGTTGTAGATGGTTCGAATGTTTTAAGGAATTGTTATTAAAATATTAAAA
Organism: Dolichopus griseipennis; assembly: GCA_963082915.1. NCBI lineage: Eukaryota > Metazoa > Arthropoda > Insecta > Diptera > Dolichopodidae > Dolichopus > Dolichopus griseipennis. The sequence continues at coordinate 132,306,575 of OY720442.1, forward strand.
TTCGTTTTGAAAAAATTCTTTAAATATTTTTGTATTTTACCGTCGGATTTCAAAATTAATTAGGAATATATTAGGAATAAATTGGATGCGATTAAAACTATTTTGAAATCTAAAAGGGTAAAGCTTTCTTGCTTCTATTCCATCATATGGTTACAGGATTTTTCATCCTTCAGATAGACAAATTGAACTAGTTAAATTAATTAATAATAACAGATACCTATTTTAAATGCAAAAAGAAGAGATACAAATTGCAGGATCACAAAATCCCAAACTAAAAGTTACTTCGGAGCTTATGACTTCAAAAAAGGACTTCAATTTTATTTTATAAATAAATATAAGTTAAAACTGTTGATTATTTTCAAAATTTTTAAAAATACTATAATAAAAAAAATTTTAAATTTTATATTAACTTTATTATTAATTTTAGATTAAGTTTATTAATCAGAAACCGATTCCAATTGATTACCTTTTTCAATATTCAGATTTTCTAACGAACTTCAAAGCCGTTTCTGTGCCGAATTGGTAGGGCACATAATTCAACCTAAACTTTTTTAAACTAAATATAAAATTCCTTTTAAATACAAAAGTCATATCTACCCATTTTAACTAAAGACAAGAGATAAGCTATTTAAATACAATAGTCATCCGCAAAAGAAATAGCTGTTTTTAGAATAAATTAATTTTAAACTCACAATCTAAAATTAACCAATAAACTGAAGCCAAATAATTGGGAGTCTCAGTGGATGAAACACTAACTTTTAAGAGGCATATATCTAATACATTAAAAAAAAAGTAAAGAAACAATATGCACACTGTTGATTACATAAATTTTAGTCTATATTGTGTTACGGAGCTTGAGAGTGGGTTGACTTCACAACCAAATATCGGAAGTCAATAAACTTCGAGTTTGACAAAAATAAAATTCTAAAAATAAGTTGAATTTGTCATTTTGTTCTATTAACCTAATAGATTACAAATGATAAAGCTAAAATACTTATAATTAAAGAAAACCCTTTTAAAATCGTTGTGTAACTTTGAAGTTTCTAAAGATAGATTAGATAGATTTGGGTAGGATTATGCTCTAGTTGAATTTTATAATATAGAATTTCGTTCAAATATTATAATAGTCATTGCATATAATTGACAACAATTATTATATATACATTTATATTTAAACATATTGAGTTGTACAGGGTATTTCTTAATTAAGTGCATTGGTATATATATACCACTGCATAAATACTTAGTAGATAAAAAAAAAACACTTTTCAAATAAATTTTTTGAATAAAAAATTGTTAAAAGTTCAACGTGTTTTAAATGTACAAGCTCACTGTTTTGAAATTGTAAAAGATATAAAATTGAGAAGGTGCTATTTAAAAGAGGACATCTTAAGCTTTAAGTAGTCTACAAACAGAGTTAAGAGTAAAATTATGATAACTAACAAAAATATTTAAATTTCATTTAAGCCCCTATATCTTCGAAACTAGAACGGGCCTGTCTTAGTTCCCATACACAAAATTTATATAGTCATAATCTATACAGAGGTATACAGTAGTGGCACCTAATAAGGAAACACCCTCTATTTTTAAAATAGAGTTTTGAAATATAATTCCAGATTACTTAGTTCCTTATCAATTTTGGATTTACTACATTCTCAATAAAACCATTCGACTTGTGATTACTTTTGGCTTCATTTCTGGTCACCTATAAAATAAACTAACATTTTTTCACTAGCCCTATTGATAAATATGCAATACCAAGAAAATCGTTTTTAGAATATATTGTTTTTAAAGAAAAGTTGTGCATTATTTATTATCTAACTGCATGTTTGAAAGCCTATTCTTCGATTCTTCGGTATATAATTTTTTAACAAATATCTCGGTTTCAAGAACCTTCCTTTTCCATCGAAAGTAATAAATGTAATTAAGTAACATTCACTCATTCTATTAATCTCTGAAAACCACTTGTAATAAAAACGAAATAACCTTCTTTAAATTACCTGTAGACTTAATACTGACCAATATCTTGAACTGGATTAAATTACTATTAATATTACATAATACTTACTTAATGAAAAACCAAGTTATTATTCAAAATACAAAGGCATTACATTATTTTAAAATTCAAGACTTCTACTAAAACTAACAAATCATTTTTTAAATCAAAAGAAACTTACCACTATTGTAATTTACAAATTTTTACAATTATTATATAAAATAACAGATGTGTACCTTTAATTATTACCTTCATATTTTTTCGTGGATTTTTTTCTGTGCATCTCTTCTTTAATCCCATTAATGTACTCATTATAAAAATTTTCCTTTAATCTCATACATTAATATTATGTACAATGGTACGTCCTTCCATATACTTCGTATAATAGTCATATATTAACAAATAATAATTCATATTACAAATTAATACCTTGTTAAATCTAACTAGAGAGTTCAGTTCTTTTCCATTTTCTCCAATAAATTTTCTTTTATTAACTCTTAATACTTGAAAGAAAACAAAAAAAAAAAACTAACAACACGTCCTTCTGTCAGGACATTTATAATAACTTTCAAAAAAATTACAAAAAAAAATGTATATAAATATTAGCCCTTAACTAGTCAAGTGCAATATTGAAAAGAACAAGGAAAAAAAATGCACAGAAAACAACAACAATATTTAAAAAAAAATCACAACCCAATCTAATTTTTTTTATAAATCACAAATTAACTGCCATTTAATTTATAATAAGTATAAGGTATGAAAAAATATAATATATAGATTTAATCCTTCTTGCCAGTATATTAGGTAAGGACAACAGAGAAAAAATAAAATAAAAAACAAAAAAAAAATTCTTAAGGACGAAATCATAGAATACAAATAATAAAAAAAAAAACTTTCTATTTATCTTATTAATTTTATTTTTTCATTTAAAATACATTTTCTTAGAGTTTTTTTTTTTTTAATTTTCATACGCACTGTTTACTTTGCAACATATTTTTGAAAAAAAAAACTTCCTTTTTGGAAACCCCAGATTTTTTTGGTTTTAAAACAAAAAAACAGAAATATTTCTCTATTTTTTATTTAAAAAATTTTCCCTTTCAAAATACAAAAAAAAAGGACATAAAGGACATTGAAGATGTGGTTAGAATTAGTAAATTAATTGTATATCATCATTTAAAGAAATCATTAACTCGATTTATTTTATTTAATTTTTTTTTTTTTTCATTCTATCTTCTATCTCTTTCTAAAATTTACCAGTTGTTTTGTTTTTTTGTAAATAAATTTCTTTCATCTGATTTAAAAAAAAAAAATTAAAAAAATAATAAAAAAATCAAAATCAAAAAAAAAAACTTGTGGGCCAATGTAAGTTACCCTGTAAACAGGGTATAAATTGTCAGTTTTTTTTCAACTAGGAAAAACACAAAAAAAAAAAATTGTATAAAAATAAAAATGATAGGTAAATACCGTTTTTCAACAACAACTGAGAAGGAAAAAAAAATAATAAGGGCGAATATCCTTTACAGTTCATTACAGAAATTTTAAAAAAGAGAAAGGAATACATGAGAAAATGAAAATATAAAAAAAATCAAAATAAAGAAAAAAAAGTGATGAAAAAAAAATTAAAAAGAAAATAAAAAAAAAAAAAATAAGAGTAAAATTTATCCCTTTTGAGAATCCTTAGGTAACTGTAAATTAAAAAATTTAATAAAGAAATTTGTATTGTATTTAGTTTTTAGTTAGGATTCTGTTTGACGTTTATAATGTGGGCAAAAAAAAATAAAATAGAGTTTCTCTAAAGATAATCAAAAATACTCTGAATCTATTTGGGTTTCTTCTAAAATATTTATTTAAAAAAAATATTTAATTTTTATTTTCTAGTTAAATTTTTTTGTCATATAGCAATTCCGAAATCATCAGTAGATAGAGGTGTAATATTGACTTGAAGTAGAAGTCTATGATCATCAGAACGGAAGGCTGTAGTATTAGAATGTACTCCTAATAATACTCCTACGCAATTGCATAGTTTTTTTAGGAATTTTTGCTAAAATTTTTTATCCTTATAGCATTTATAATGTCATTTTTAAATATTTTGCAATACCGAGTTATTTCAGACAATTTTTTAATACTTTGACCATTTTCAATTACGTTTTGTATAAATATTACTTTTTTTAAATTTAAAAAAAAAATAAAAATTTAGATTTAATTTATTTTCGAATGCATAACTGCTTTTTAATAATTGTGCAATGCCAGCTATATTCTTAATATGCAACATTATCCATTTGTTACCCAAATTCTATCTATTTTGTAGACTACTATTGACAATAACCAAATGCCCTTGCTAAATATACATCTTGATATTAATTGTCATTTAGTTATTTGAATTTTTCGATCGGTTTGGCAAGGCTGTTACTTATAAAATTGTTTTCAGCTTAATGGTTTTAAAACTTTTCTAAGTAAATTTAAAACAAGTAAAGAAACAGTCAGTCGGTGCAACCGACTTAGAAATACCCTGCACCTATTTGGTTCAAATTTAATGACATATTCATAAGTCATTTTAACACCATAGAAGCTGTTATTAATTTGATCGTAAGACATAGCTAACTAAATTAACTGTATAATACTAAAAACATTTTCTAATTACCCTATCTATTAAAAAATACTACAAATTCTTACTAATTTATCTATTTAAAAATATTAAAAAACAAACAAACTTGAAATAAATAAAAATATATTTATTCCAATTCAATTACAAAATGAAAAAATTCTAATTATTAAATTTTGTGATAAAAAGATAATCAAAGCATAATATATTTAATAATCCAAATTTTTAAAAATTGCAATTATTTTAAATGGTTAGTTTATATACCTAATAGAAAAGCTTATAAACGCAAAATATGCAATAAATGTATTTCTAAAATACAATTAAAAATTTACACCTTTTCATATAATTCATTTAAATATAAAAATAAATTTTACATAAATGCAGCAAGTACCTTTGAACATAGCTGAACCACTACAATTAAGTCTAGATTTCGGAGACACATAGGACATAGGAAATATATTCTTTGGCTTCGAAATTAAACTCGACCACAACCAATTCCCATGGTACTTCATTACTAGTAACCTACTGTTAAATTTCATCAAAATACCGGCATTATTTTTTGAGTTATGGTGTTTGTAAGATATATGTTTGTTAGTCCTTGAACTTTTCAAGGGTTCCAGGACCCGAAATTATGGTACGATTTCGCCCATATGCAGTCCCGTCATACTTTCAATACTAGTTAACCCTTGTACACAATTGGAACGCTCTATCTTAATTTTAAGTTACTAGTTTTATTAATTTCGATGATAAGCTTTTACACATTGGGGGGTCTAAGAGAGGTTCTGAACCACCACTCCAATTGATCCCAAATTAGGGGGGCACGCAAGAAATAGTAAAGAACACCCTTGTGGCAAATTGGAAGCTTCTACATTTGTTTCAAGTTACTATCTTTATTAATTTCGAAAATATGCTTTAAGGGCCTAAGAACTGAGTGGCTGGTCCCCGATCCACTACTCCAATGGGGCCCAAATTTCAAAGACACTTACGAAATAGGAAGGGACACCCTGATACCAAATTTGGAGGTTCTATCTTCATTGGTTTCGGAATTATGCTCGTTTGGCCTAAATTCGATCAAAAAGTTCTAAGTTCCGAACCCATTGTCCAATCCTCACCGTACGTAATCACCGCCGTAGTTTTGCTGCCAATAACCTACAGCACAAATTTCATGAAGATAACCTCATTAGTTGTTGAGTTATCGTGATTTTTTATATATGTTCATTAGCCCTGACATCGATTAAAAGGTCCGGAATCCGAACCGTTGGGCTGATTTCGCCCTTATATAGTCCGCGCTGTACTTATAGTACTAGTTAATCCTTGTACACAATTTGAACGGTCTATCCTAATTTTAAGTAACTATTTTTAGTAATTTCGATTATAAGCCTTTAAAACTTGGGAGGTCTGAGAGGGGTACAGAACCACCACTCCAATTGATCCCAAATTAGGGGAACACGCAAGAGATAGTAAAGAACACCCTTGTGGCAAATTGGAAGCCTCTACATTTTTTCAAGTTGTTATCTTTATTAATTTTAAAGATATGCTTTAAGGTCTTCGGAAATGTGTGGCTGGTCCCCGACCCACTACTCCAATGGGACCCAAATTCACAAGACACTTAGGAAATAGGAAGGGACACCCTGATACTAAATTTGGAGGTTCTATCTTCATTGGTTTCGGAATTATGCTCGTTTGGCCTAAATTCGATCAAAAAGTTCTAGGTTCCGAACCCATGGTCCAATCCCGACCTTACGCAATTCCCGAAGTAGTTTCATTACTAGTAACCTACAGCACAAATTTGATGAAGATAGCGTCATTAGTTGTTGAGTTATCGTGATTTTTTATATTTGTTCGTTAGCCCTGAAACCGATTAAAAGGTCCAGAATCCGAACCCATGGGCCGATTTCGCCCATATGCAATCCCCGCCGTACTTTCAGTCCTAGTAACCTACAGTTAAAATTTCATCAAGATAGCTCCATTATTTTTTGAGTTATCGTGCCTACGGACGGACGGACGGACGGACATGGCTATATCGACTAAGGCGGTCACGCTGATCACAAATATATATACTTTTCCATATCTAGCTCGCTTCCTTTAGGTGGTTACAAACACCATACCAAAGTTAATATACCCCTTTACCTATTCTATAGGTGTAGGGTATAAAAAATTTATTCCAAAAATTTATAAATGTATAATTTTAATTTTTTAAATAACTAATCCAATTTTTTTAATTTTTTAAATCAAATTAACCTTTTGCAAATTTATGAAAAACATGCACAAAAAGTTTCTTTGCAAAAGATTTCTTTTAGTTTATTACCTTTGGAAAAGATTTAATTTAATTTATTACCTACATACAAATGTAGTAAAAGAGATCTGTCAAATATCTATAAAGCCTACATACGACCTAAGATGGATTATAACTCTCACATTTGAGCTGCCACTCCCCAAACTTCACTAAGTTACCTGGACAAAATCCAAAATCGCGCTCTCCTTTTAGCACTCGTCGTAATATTGGATCTTTAACTCTCTTTTTTAGTGATATCCTGTAGGTATTGACACTTGCTTTATTGAGGCCTCAAGTGCTCACTTCTACACAGTGGAAATTCCTAGGTGGCTTAAAACTAGTTATGGAAACTAATTTATTGTGAAAACTGCTAGAGTATGGAACTTGCTTCCATTCAATGTGTTCCCATCTGATAGGAATAGACCTTTATACAATTTGGAACGTTTTAAAAAGAAGGTAAATAAGTTCGTTTCTAATCTACCATCCAACACTCCTCTTCTATCCTATTTTCCTTGAAACCTCATAGCCAAGCTTACTTATTTATTTTTTAGTTATGTATAAAAGAATTCGTTTTCTTAGAGTTTGTCTAACGTGTAAAAAAAAAAAAGAAAACCAAATTATGAATTAGTTTATTTTTCATCATTATTTAGTGTGTGAAGCAATAATTCGAAATGTGAAATGTGTATTCTGCATCTTGGCAAGGTCTTGCCAACTCTTCCGTATTATATATATGTTTATTTTAAAATTTTTTATAAGAAATAAAATGGGGTTTCTGAAAAGTTTGTTGTACTCGCGTAGTACCAAATGATTATATCTCAAATATAGATGGTGTTGCCATATTATCCTTTAAGGATGAAATGGAAATTTAAAATTATTCTTGTTGTTTTGTTCCGTTTTGTATGTAAATCGTTATATCTGGCGATATGCTTAGTATATAATATATTAAATTTGCTAATGAAGAATATTTTAACATTTTATGACATGACGATAAGTGCTGCCATTTTTAAGAAATTACAGTTCAAAGTTTAAAATTATTGAAAAAAGGCAAAATGGTTAACATCTTTCTCTAAAAGTCTAGTTTCTCAAAATGTTAAGATAATAATAAATTTAAGATTTTTGGAAGCCATGCTGTTGGTAGGTTTTCAAAGACTTATGTAACATCTTATATAGGTCAGACATTATCAAGCTCCTTAGTTGTCCAGTTTTAATTATGACTTTTTGACATGCGGTTGGCGGGTTTTCAAGGATGTAAGGATGAATATATTTTATATGGGTTATATAAATCTCATGTTTTTTATTTATTAAGTTTTTACCAGTTCCGGGTTCTCATAATAATTTAAAAAATATTTTTGACACTTATTCCCTGGACTTAAAAGTTGAAATTCCTTTCAGAATAAACAATATATCCTATAATTGTACAAAACAAAACTGTTATAAAAATTTTATTATTTATATATTTTTTTTAAATTGTTTTATACTCACTTAAGTTTTGGTTTCCTTTAAAAAAACAAAAAAAAAACAAAAAAAGAGGATCTAAATGTTTTGCTAAACATTTTCATTATAATTTTCTTTTATTTTTTATTATCTTTTTAAATATTTATTTATTTATTTTTTTATTTATTTTTTTTCTAAATAAGTTTTTTGTTTTCCTCCTTCCATATTAAAAACTGTGGTATCTTTTCCTTATGTAATATTATTATACGGGATACTTTTGGTGTACGCTATATTATAGGTGTAATTCAGGATTTGGACTAAAAAAATAAAAAAAAAAAAACAATCAAAAATAAAAAAAATATGCTGATAGAAAAAGTTTTAAGTATAAAATGTGGTGAAATGGAAATAAAATTGAAAAAAAAATTAATATTATTCTAGCTGGTTTCCACGATGATTTACACAAAACGAAGTTATTATTATTTATATTTTTATTTAATATTTTTTGTTTTCTCGGTTTTTGGAAAATTGTTTTTTTTTTCTAAACTTTTTTCATATTTTTTTTTTGTATTAAAAAAAAAAACTTCGCTATTTGATTTAGAAGTTAAGTCTATTTCAATATAATGATTAAAATCCAGTAGAAAGTTAAGGGGGCTGTTCGAAAATAGCTGAAAGAATTAGAAAAAAAATATATAAAATTTTTAAATCTTTGGTTTTCGACTTAGCAAGAGGATTACACTTGTTTTGAATAAATATATATATATTTATTATTTTTAATATACAACTTTTATAAATATAGGGATTTATTTTTGAGTCTTATAGATTTTAACTTTGGAGTTAATGAAAAATGTTTTTTGAATTATTAAAAAAGTTTTCTAATAAGGCATTTACTAAGTATTAAGATTTACATGGTATTTTAAATTTACAATATTGTTGCTTATTGTTGAAAAATATATTTATATATATATATATATATATATATATATATATATTAATATTTAATAAATTCTAAATTTTTACAGTAAAGTCAAGTTGAAGGAATTTTTTCATTCGTTATGAGATAATAAAAATTCTTAAATAACTTCCTATTATCTATTTTTTGGCGTTTTTTTTTTAATTTAGTCAATTTTAAATATTTAAGAAAATTTTCATGAATTTAAATTTAAAAAAAGTTTTTAGCAAAATATTTACACACATATTTTGTATTTAATTACATATTCATACAATTATAACGGTAATGTAGTTCACCTATCAATCGAGATAGGTAACTAAAAATAATTAAATTAAATTGCATATTTTTAGGCGAGCACTATTAAATAGCAGTAAAACATTGATTTAAATTGTAAAATTTTTGGTATAATTATTCATAATAAAATTTAAATTATAAATTTATTATGAATAAAATAATAAATTAACTTAAAGAATTAAAAATATTAAATAATTTTATAAATGACTAATTCTAGTATTTTGATAGTAAGTAATCTTAACAATAAATTAAAAAAAAAAATGGGTAATTTGGACATTGATAAAATTTTTCAAGCCACTTAATATTAGTCTACACACAGACGAATTTGAGAAATGACGAAGTGTTTGAAATAGAATTTCTATATTTCAAAAGTTCCTGTGTTCTAGAATGATTTCAAAATTAATTCGTTTCATTAATGACTTCACTATCTCCGCAACGCTTACTCCAATTAGCCATTGTCATACCCCTGAGTCATTGGGCTTGTTGTATAGATATTTAGTAGGAATTAGCACCTGTTGTTAATAAATAAAAAAGTTAATTCCTTCGTTTAAAGTTTCTGAACGTAAAACAAGCAACAGGACCGCAGATGCTGGCTCCTATACAGTTTGACAAAACAGGTCGGCAAACACAGTAGATGTAAAGTAAATTTTATTTAAGCTAATGTGTTCCTTTTAATAGATGATGTATATGTTTTGCAATAAAACTAAATTTAACTAATAACATTTTTTCTAGTGTTAATTCGTGATCACTACTAAAAAATTATATATTTTCATGAAAAACCAAATTTTTTTAAAAATTCTGAAATTTTTTGTTTTTGAAAACTTTAAACTCATTTTTAAAGCACTTAGAAGCGAGATAGAGTAATTCTAGCGTTTTTTCTTCCAAATATTCCTTCCAATTTTCTGCATCTCCCTTTATATCATAATCCTATAATTCCCAAACCCAATTATATCCTCAATTATATCCTCATCCTCAAAACCAAGTACAATGTTAAAGTACGGTATTATCCAAAAAAAAAAAAACTATGTACAACTTGAAAGGGTGGCTTTCGAAGCATTCAGTTGTCTATCGTTGTCACGTTTGGTATCCGAGTATTAAATGTAAGCAATACAGTGTGTGGGTAAACATTTTAAATTCAAGTTACTTATTTGAAACACATGATATAAGTATTCAATGTTAAAAAAAAAAACCAAAACAATAAAAAATATCATAAATTAGAAAAAAAAAGTCTTAAATATTTTATTATATAAACCCCACTTATTAATTTATTATTACCTATAATCCACCTTAATATACCAGTTAAAATAAAGTACACAATGTATACAAGGAATTATATTTTGAAAATATTTTGAAAAAACATAACTAATAATAATAAATTTTTTTGTATTTTAAATCCATTTTAATAATAATCATTAGATATTAAACAGGTATCTATATATATTAAGGTATCAATGGTTTATTTTATACAATTTGGTAAACATATGGTGTACTCATTTTTTTTTATTTAGAGCTTTTCTGTAAATCTTTAGATACTCTCTGTTTTCCTTCTTATGACTTTTAAATACAATACATGTATGATTTTTAAAAAAATAAAATACCCCATTTTATTTATATATACTTTATACATACATATTACATACTTTATTATTATCATCACATTTTTAAGATGTAACTTTCTTTTTTTAATAGGTCGGTCTTTTTTATATTTTGAGAATCATACACACACTCACTCCTGTTTAAATACAAAATATTCAATATACTGTTATCAATAATTCGCATTAAATTTGCGCATCATCTGGTTTCTGATATGCTCTTGTTTTTTTTTTTTCGTTTTTTTTTATTCTTCAGGAAAAATTAAGAAAAGAGTCATAATTTAAATTTTATGATATCTTTAATATATTTTTAAATTCCTTTATAATATTTTTTTGTTTTTATTATTTTCCAACATCTTAATAATAAAGTAAAAACTTTCTAATACTTTTTTAATATCTAAAATACGTATGTATTTTATTAGAAATTTATTTTACTAATTTATTGTGTATGTTTGTATGTATATATGTATTAATATTATCTAAATATATAAATATTATTATTATTATATAAAATTATTATTGATTTAAAGTACATAAAATGTAAACATCCTCATCATAAAGAAAGAACATAAGAAACAAAAACAAAATAAGAACAAAACAAAAAATATCCTTGATATGGCATTTTGGCATTAAAATCATCCGTTATTTTTATTTTGTTTTTTTTTTTTTGCTCATTTATTTTATTGAAGCACGATGGAATTGAAGACAACATTTGAAAGACATATACTTGTACATATGTATGCACACAAATAATAAAGAATTAAGTAAGAAGAAGTTGTCATGAAGTTAAACATAATATATATTATGACAGTGAATAGTGTTGCCAGATTGTATTTTAATGAAAAGGGGGGAACGAACTATTTTTAAGTATTAATTGAAGTGATTATACCCTTATACCCTATAAATTGAATTACAAATCAGATGGAGGTTTTTTAAGTTAGCGGTTCTAAGAAATAAATTATATACTTAGAAACGCTACATAGACAATGCTACATTCTTCCAAAATCGACTCTATACAATATATATTTCGCACATATACATTCCCAGTTTATTTATCTAAATTCAATATGGTCGGCTTCTCCCGCATATAAGTTACGTGAAATACAAGTTTTGCAAAATAAGGCATTAAGGGCAATAAACCATTTATTTTTTTTAACCCCATTCAACACACTTTACAGTGAAAAATTCTTATCAGTTGATAAATTAAAGGTCTACGAATTATGTATATTATTAAATCTGGGGTACAATTTTCTAAGGTTTGTGAGGTTCATAACTATAATACCAGGGGAAGAGACAATTTGTCAATTTTAAATTTCGCTCCGAACACAATGCGGATCTGCATCTACTATTTCTTTTGAGAACGTAGGTACCCAAAATTCCGAATCCTTCAAAAACTTTGACATGGAAGTAAAAATGACATAGAACAATAAAATATTTTTAGTCGCAAAAGGTGCATACGTTGGAATAACTTTACATCTTCAAATCTACTACAAATTTATAAAACCTATGTGCGAACGAGACTTGAGTATAATTCTCATATATTTGCTGGACCACCAACTACGCTTTCGAATGTTTGGATATACAAAAAAGAGCTGTTCGTATTTTCAATGATAAAAACGTCATTAAAGACTTAACATCTTTAAGTCACCGGCGTAATGAAGCAGCTGCTTGCCTGTTTTATAAAGATGTACTAGGTAATACCTCGGAAGAAATTAAAAAAAGTATGCCAAAAATCCCCATTATCCTGTGCAAGCAAAATGGATGCTTATTCTATTATTTTGGCTAAGTTTGAAGGCTTTTTAAGTGAGTAGAAATCCTACATTACCGGTTTAGTATTTAGGGTGACTTTTAAAGGTTTTTTCTTCCCGAAAGAAAAAAAACACTCTAGTAGTATAGAGTCTTGGATGCGTATGCTGAGAACGTATAAAGAATT